>PVIW01007168.1:0-76295 GCA_004026585.1 Noctilio leporinus | reverse complement strand
TTAAGGCGCCGGCCTGCGAACCCAAAGGTCGCAGGTTCGATTCCCCAGCCAGGGCACATGACAAGGTTGCAAACCAGGTCTCCAATCAGGTCTGTGGCTGGAGGCAGGTGAAAGGCAACCATACATTGATGTCTCTCTCCCTCTCTGCCTCTCTCCCTTCCCCTCTTTCTAAAAATAATGAAATAAAGTCTTTAAAAAACAAAACAAAAAAAAAAAAAAGTATTGTTTTTTAAAGTTAGAGCTTGTCCCTGTGGTATTTGGGATTTATTCATGTAAAGAATGAATCTTTCTAAAATCTGATTTACATGTAATCATGAGGTACTTTTTTTTAAATCAAATTATCTTCTCAGTGTCTAAAGCACAGAAAGTTGATTATTTAAAGTCAAGTGATGCCAGCAATTTGCAGTTCTGCAGTTATAACCGACAGGCTGGCCTCTGGAAGAAATCTCAAGCTACAAATAAGATGTCACTGTCTTTGAAATTTGTCTTTCTCTAAAACTAAAATTTCAAACCAATATTTAACTTGTTTAGCCAGGTGATTGTAGCTCACATATACCTTTGCAGACTGAGGAAAACAGAGGTTTGTATAAATTGTAAAATGCACCTGTTGGTTACCTGCCACCCTAGATGTAGATGAGGACAGCGTGATGGGGACAGAGCATCACCCCGCCCCTTTCCTTTGCTCCTGTCTAGGCGAGGCCATGCAGAGGCAGTGCACTCTGCGGAGTTTACAGTTGCAAGACTCTTGCTATCCCTGACATATGAGTGTGCTCTCTTAACTCTCCTAACTGTTTTGTGGGTAAATTGAGATGATTGTAGTATACTCTTTCCTCTCTTTTATTTCACAGGGTGAGAGGGCCTCCAGCAAACTTATATGTTTATTTGCTTATACAAATAAACCTGGTGTATTTTGGCACTCCAGTTCTCTGATTGTCTTCAGTCCTTTGAGGTTCCCTTCCGCACTGTGAGAGCACCTCACTCTTGACTACGTCCCAAACACCTAGCAGAGCACATGCCACAGTCAGCCTGTCCTTTCCCTGTGTCTCACCATTTGGTTCATTGAACCTTTTTGATTACCAGGTACCATGCCGAGAACCGAAATGTCACTCTGGGGGAGTACAAGTTCGGACCACCGTTCATGAGACTGTGCTACGAGCTGGACCTGGAGGAGTCTGCAGTGGAGCTCATCAGGGACCAGGTGACTGTCTCCTGGTGGCCTCCCCTGCCAGTCTGCTCGCCTTGTGCTCGGGGAGGCTGCTCTTAATAATGTTAGGAAAGGCATCTCCCTGTACACGTGTTGATCAGAGAAAGGTGCCAGGCTGAATGAGGGAGCTATTGGCATTTTTAAGGTTTCTTTGAGTCAGTTCCTCTGAGGAACGTCTTTATACAGGGGTATAGAGCAGGTGTGGAAGCGGTGTAGGTACGGATTATAAGGCATCTACCTACCCTGGATGTGTGTCTACCTGGGACTGAAATTCTTGTGTTTGAGGAGCTTCCCTGGGGGTTGGTTTATGACAGGCACTGTTTTAAGGCTGCATTTTCTGTCCTTCCCTGTGCTGTTCTCCTGTTTTTGTCTTTTTACTTCCGGTTGAAGTCTACACAATGAAGTGCATTTCCATTTTCAGAATGCTTTCACATATTCCAATTTTCTTTTCCTAAAAATGATAGCAGTAATTATTTTTTAATTATTGAGTATTTACTACGTCCTCAGCTTAAGTACCTTATATGTTCCATCTCATTTGTTACTCACAGTAGCTCTGGTGAGCCAGATACTGTTATTTTATCTATTTTACACACGAGGAAACTGGGGCTCTATAAGACATTATAAATTTATCCATGGTCAGAAACATGGGTTAAATTTTGGGATTGGGGCTAGCCCCCGGGACACATTAGAATTTTTAGGGACTGCCATAAATAAGTTGTCCTTCTGCCTCTTATGTTTTTCATAAGAACCCATAAAGGGTTCTGTCCATGGCGGAGCTATTCACTCTCAGCTCGCCCTGCTATTAAGGAAACGTGTGTGTTAGAAAGATGACCTTAATATATTAGCAATCAGAGAAAAGGTTGCTTCAGAACAGTACAAATTAGTTTGAGAGTATTTTTTTCTAAAAGAAAAAGTATATGTACATATTTACCTTTCAGTATATATGTATTAAAAACCTGGAAGGATAGACACTAACCTACTGTGTATTTTTAGGGTATAAAATTGTAAGAAATTCTAACTTTTTACTTTATACATTTCTTTATTGTTTGACTATTTTATAGTAAGTATGTGTTAATGTTACAATTAAAAGAAAATGAAAATGTTACTATAATAAATCATATCCATGAGTATAATGTTAAGAAACAAATAGAAAATGAATGTAAAGCTTTTGTCTTATTTTTTTAAGTTACCTGTGTGTGAAATATTCATGTATGAGTGAGTTTCGTGGAGTAGTGGAATAAATTTAATTCAAGTCAACTGGCATAAAACCTAGTCCTGCTCCCACCTAACTTGTGTCCCCTCCCAGACCCTGTAGTGTTGCCAGTGTGGCGGCCACTAGCCACGTGGGTCTCTGGAGACCTTGGACTGTGGCTCTTCCAATTTACATGCGCTAAATGTGTAAAAATAGGGTGGGACAAAAGTAGGTTTACAGTTATTCCTATGAAAAGTAAGACAATAATAATAGAAGTATAAATGGTGTTTTACATACTTATAATTCTACATTGCCATATTCTGTACATTATTTCAAATATTTGATGTTGAAAGAGAATGTAATTTTTAAAGATTTTTATATTGATTACATGTTAAAATTATATTTGAGATTTAGTGTGTTAAATAACATTAAAGCTGATTTTATGTATTTTCACTTTTTTAAAATGAGACTACCTGAAAATTTAGAATCACACACATGGCTTGCACTTGTGGCTTGCACCGATTTTTGTGGACAGGGCTATTCTGATGGCTTTCCATTACACTTGGAGTACAGTTTAGACCCCTAATCCTATACTAGAGGGCCCTGGAGGTGTCTCTTCTCCCACCACTTCCCCTTGCTCACTCTGCTCTGGTCCTTGTTCTTTCTCAGACACCCTTGGCCTCAGGCTGAAATCTCCACACCCGCATCTTCGAGCCTTTTTTCTCCGTTTCATCAAGTCTCTTCCCAGAGAACCTTCCCTGACCCCTCCCATCATCTTCTCTATCCCTTCCTCCTGCTCCATTGTTCTTCATGCTCTTATTGATAGTTGAAATTAATATTTTCATTGTTTTTGCTTCTTTTATTCAGTTGTTTTTCCTTCCAGAATTTATGTTCCACTAGATTATAAGCTCTGCTAGAGTTTACGGCAGGCTCTGTCTTATTTATCATTTTTCTTTACTCTTAGCACCAAGAACAGGGCCTGCATAGCAGGCTCTCAAAAACAAACTTAAGCAAAGCCTATTTGAATACCATAGCATTCAAAATGCTAAGAACATTTAAAAATATTTAAATGAATTATTAAAATGAATTATTTCAAAAAGTGAATCCTCAACTCTATTATTTATTTGCAAAGAGAAGATCACACTATACTTGCAGCTGCCATTTCATGTTGATACTCTGCCACCCAGGTCCCAGGACCACCCCACTAGGGTTAATTGGCTTGTTTCTCTTCTCTCAAGCACAGCAGAGCCATGTCTCATAAAGCTGTGCTTCACTGTGTTTCTGAAACCCAGAGATGTCTTACTGTACCTCATGCCTCATGTTCAGTGTACCTATTGCCAATGGCATAACGCTCAAGAAAATGTGCAACATTTTAATTATTTTGAAAAGAAATCTTTGGCATAGCAGAGACTTACTAGAGAATTCAGGAGGCCAAATGAATAAAGTGTAAATGAAAATAAGTCCTGGACAGATAAGATGAGATATAAGGATAATAATCCCTTAACAGTTTAAATTTTAACCAAACTGTATTTTTCTCTTTATCAGCATTTACGAGGTTTCTTCTCAGACTCTACTTCGTTTAATATTTTGATGGATATGTTATTTATCAAAGACAAATTTAAAAGTAAGTATTGCAACTTAACGTTTGCTGAAAAATTCTGCTCTCTTTGCTTGTGTGGCAGTTGGGAAAAATGAGGGACCATGCAGAAATGATCCATACATTCCTACTGAGCTGCTGAATCCTGAGACCGCATTCTTTAGGTGTGAAGCAGTGTTGCATCACATGTCATGCCTCAAAGTAAATACTTTAGATTTTATTTATGTTGAAATTATCACAGGTTTTTAAATATTAGCTCTTCCTGTGAACCAGATCGTTAATTTCGAAATTTAGTTAATGGCTAAATGACTTTGAAAAATAGCTTTTATTTGCTAAATACACTTTTTAGTAGATGTGCTGATTAGGACTTGGTCATCAACAGTAGAGGACTCTGAATTCACCTGACAGCATTCAGCCCTGCAACCCACTCTTGACTTTTGGCAGGTGCGTTGGAAGTATTGATTGAGATGAAAAACCAAGATGTGAAGTTCAGCAAAGATACCTATGTTCTTGCTTTTGCAATATGCTACAAATTGGTAAGACTCTCTCCTATTAACCTTGAGAGCATAATGGATAGTGTTTGAAAGGTTTTTTTTTTCTTCTCTCTCTATAGTAAACTTAAGTTCCTCAGAAATCTTGTTTTCCATCTACTGCAGATATTTCCATTTTAAATGTGTTCATTTTTAGAACACTCAAGTTAGCCTTGTCAGACAGTTTTATCATGGGAAAAAACAAGTTTATCTTCTCTTATCCTTCTCTAGCAATTGTATAGATAATGAAAACAAGAAACAATGTACTGGGTTCACACTCTGCTTTCACATGGTCTTGCCACCAGGTCGTGCAGGGCTCGACCAGATCAGTCTTCTCTATGGCCTCTCTCATAGCAACCCTACCTCCTTCGTTGGAAACTCAAGGGCTGCTTTGTCCCATCTGTCAATTTTCTGTAATCACTTAAGTTGGGGTTTTCTCCAGCGTCCCTTGATAGTACTATATTTGTGTCATGTATGTGGCACTTGTAACCCTGCCTAATTTTATACTGAGTACATCACATTTCATCCTCCGCACTGGAGTGTAAGGTTCCTGAAGCCTCTCGGCATGCCAGCACCTGACACAGTCAGTCTTTAATAGATGTATGTGACTTTAAAATCGACTCTTTTAAGGGGAACATGACTTTTAAGTCCCTATGTCATTTCTGTATCAGGATTGTGTCCTGCATAGAGAAATTATTTCTTCATTATTTAATGAATGAATAGATGATGAAATAGTACAGTGACCAAGGTTCCATGAATAACTATAGTCATTCATGCCATATAAACTCTGGCAGCTTAATAAACCTTTTAATGCCAAAAACAGGAAGACCAAGCAAGGCAGAAGAACATGGGCTATTGAAATACTTCCCTGAAAAGTGCGGCAGTACCAGTTTTGCAAAACAAGAGGGGCAGTTGGCTTACAGTGGAAAGAAAACTGATATGGAAATGAGAAACTTGGAGTTTGTCTCAACTTTAGCATTACCTGGCTGTAGACTGGCCATTGTCTTCATTTGTGAAATGAAGGGGTTAGATTCAGGGGTCAGCAAACTTTTTCTACAGAAGGTCAGATAAATATTCAAGGCTTTGGGGCTCACATGTGGCTGGCCTCTGTCACATACTCTGTGGGTTTTTTTTGTTTTGTTTTGTTTTTAATTAAAAAAAATTTTTTTTTTTTTTAATACTCTGTGTTTTTACAAACCTCAGGGGTATAGTTTGCTGAGCCCGGGATTATTAGGCACCTGTTCCCAGTTGCACCGTTCTATGGTTCCTGGAATGGAAGGCCAGCAGAAGTCAGAATACTTGAGCATCAGCTCTGCAGCACTATGAGACCCAGTTTTCTGACCTACGCAGACCTCCCTGAGTGTATACCGCTGGGGAGAAAATTTAATTCTACCACTCAACAGAGAGCCAGAGCGCTTTTCTCCCCTGGACTATGTCCAGAAATAGCTTGTTTCACTCAGAGGACTTGAGGTGAAAAATTGAACTGGTCAGCCTTTCCAAGTTCCAAACCAGTTCTGGAAACTCATCTCTCACCAAGTTCAGATTTACTTGAGGATTTGAGTTGTGAGTCGTGACAGGACATACACATAGATACAAAGCTGCTGCTTCTCTCCTAACCTAATCTACCTACACAGGAACAAGGAGAGGATCTGGTTTTACCGTGGCTGTCTGCGGGTTTGTGTATCAATCACTTATATTCTTGGGAGGTGGTTTTCTTTTTTTTTAAGTTTTCTGTTTTCTGGAATTCTTTCATGATTAATGTTCAAATTAGCATTCATGTTTTCAGATATTAGACTTGCGTGGATATTTTCACATTGGAAATCCCCACAGGAAAAGCATCCTGGTGTTGCTGAGCTTTGCTCCATTATTTAATACAGTAATAGCAGGCTGAATCTTTATATTAATACTTTTATGTTACGGGACTTGTCTAGAGACCAGCCCACTCAGATACAAAGAGATCTATGTTTGCTGGTGAAACTGCCCCAAGTCAGAAAATTGACAAAGAGCTTTAAAAATAAAGTTAATTTAGATTTGAGCTGGTAACATATAGATAACCTGGTCTGTTTGCAAATAGTTTCTATATGGTTCTTAATCATTTAATAGGCTTGTGATAGGCTCTGGGAAATTCTTGGAAAAGCAAATCTAAAATGGTGAGCACTATTAATCATTTTATTTAACATAAAGCTCATAGCATTTATTTACTGAGCAATCCTGCCTCCTTCTAGAATAGCCCTGAGTCTTTTAAAATCTGTACTACACTAAGGGAAGAAGCGCTAATCAAGGGAGAAGTCCTGCCCAGGAGAGCGTCGTGTTTTGCTGTGGCTCTAGCCCTGAACCAGGTAAGGGTCTGGGGTGCACATTAGTTGATTGGGGCCAGACAGGGCATGACCATCATCATTTCTTGCTTTTATTTCTTTATTTTCTCTTCCTACTATATCATGAAATGTCTCCATGAAGAGACCAATGCCTTTGGTGCCATGGCAACCTGCATCTGTTCCTATGCCTCCAAGAATGTTTTCATTTACGATTAGGGACGTAACATGCATTGCTATTTATTGAGAAGGGGCTGGCTGGGAGCCTGTGGAGAATCAGTGAGGGAAGCTGCCCTCTGACCCAAATTTCTCAAGTAATGAAAATGAAAATTTCATGTGATCTGTTTACTATGTAAGGTTCTCAGGGAACAGCTTAATTTAATGCTCTGTGAGGCTGGCACCCTTCTCAGATGACTGAGGACTCCCATAGCGAGCCCACTATAGGAATGGGCACCGTCCTATAGCTCATAGTTAGACCTAAACACTCTTACTGGGAAGAGACATTAGTGATCTTTTAGCCTCCCATTCTCGCTGGGCAAATAAAAGCAGCTGAGGCCCAGAGAGAAGACAAGACCTCCCTCTCTTCGCATCTCAGTCAAGGACTGTGAAAGCCAGAACCCTGGAACAGGCCCGCTTTTGAAGAACCCCACCCAAGATAATCCCAAGAAAATGTGGGAATACTTGACATGCGTGCATTGGCTTTATTTCTCTCTGGCAATTGGGAAGAGGCATGGAATTGGTTTTCAATAAAGAAAAAGTCCTTTTGCTGCTGTCATAGACATGCTGCTTCCTGCAGATATGGCTTATCAGTGTAAATCCTCGATTAACTTCACCTGGCCACCAAAAGGATCCAGAGAACTCCATTTTACTAGTTCTAAATTATGACCATCGCTGTAAACCGGAATTTACGTTCTGCACCACAGGGCCTGCCTCTGGCCTGTGGGAGCTGTGTGGGCTGCTGCTGAGACCGGCAGCTGCGTCCGCCTCTCCGCACCGCCCTCTCTGGGGCTTCCCTGTGCCCCGCTCCGCCTCCAGCATCCTGCCTCTGTGGGGGAGGCTTCTGCTGTGTTCTCCTTAGGGCAAAGATATTTGTTTTCCTCCTTTTTTTTTTTTTTTTTTAGAAGCTCTTTCCAGTGGGAGCAGGGAAAATACCAACTTTATGCCTCCCTCTGAAAATCCCGAACTTAGGCAGCGAGTTAAAACCTTTAGTAATATGGCACTATAGGACACCTTTTATAAAATGTTTATTCTTGGGGGCCAAAATACTTTCTGTCTTTGTGTACCTCAAAACCCTGGTACACCACAGACAGGAATATCCTGACACGTTAAAGTGATCTTTATGATAGCAGAGTAATGGTCACATGACTTAGGGTGTGACTTCTTTTTCTTCCTTCTAGAACCAGATGGAAAAAGCTACATCCATATTTTCTCAAATCATGAAGCCAGAAAGCATAATCTGCACTAATTTAAATGTAAGTGACTTCTTTATGGTTTAAAGAAAGGCTTAAAATGTTCTAAAATCATGTCTAGAGTTTTTTGTCTGTACAATGACTTGCTCTCCCAGGGCTTCCTTCATTCAGCTTATTCATTTATTGAGCTCTGTGTGAAAGTTATAGTATGTCGCCTGTGAGAGGAGTCAACACAGCTTGTGCTCCCAGGAGTTTGTAAATAGATAGGAGGTATAGATATGCTCAGATGGTTGATGTGAATAAACGCTCCAGGTATAACATGACTACAGAAGGTGGTTGATGTAGAGAAACAAGGTAGACCCTGCAGTCTCTTTACTCAGACTTGGGAGAAACCTGTATGCTAATTGCATCCTATTTCTTGCTACTTAACTCATGGAGTCAATATAACTTCTGTGGATAAATAGTGCCTGATGTGTAAGTGCTCACTCAGTAAATGTTAGCTATTTCATTTTTTTTCAGATTTTATTTAAATCTTTAAGGGAGAGAGGCAGAGAGGGAGAGAGACATCAATATATGGTTGCCTTTCACCTGCCTCCAGCCATGGACCTAGCTGGAGACCTGGCTTGCAACCTGGTTATGTGGCCTGGCTAGGAATTGAACCAGCTACCTTTGAGTTCACAGGCTGGCGCCATATCCAATGTGCGCCACTAGCCAGGGCAGCTATTTCATTCCTTTTTTTTTTTTTTTTTTTTTTTTTTTTTTTTTTTTTTTTTTTTTTTTAGATTTTATTTCATTATTTTTAGAAAGAGGGGAAGGGAGAGAGGCAGAGAGGGAGAGAGACGTCAATGTATGGTTGCTTTTCACCTGCCTCCAGCCACAGACCTGACTGGAGACCTGGTTTGCAACCTTGTTATGTGCCCTGGCTGGGGAATCGAACCTGCGACCTTTGGGTTCGCAGGCCGGCGCCTTATCCACTGTGCTACCAGCCAGGGCTAGCTATTTCATTCTTACGCTGCCAATCTGTCATCTACCCCAGTAAGCAGTTACCTACTGCATCCTGTCCCGGTACTGGGCACCTAAACAGAAACTGTAGGTTAGAAGGGGTGGGTCGGCCTGAAAGACTTATAGACTCAAGCAGATCTGGGAGGCCAAGGTGGCAAAGGTCCTGAGTCCAGGAGTTCAGGTCATTGGGCCAGCAATATCAGCAAGCCAAATTAGGAAGGCTTGTCTTCTGGCAGCTGCTCTACACCTGTTACCTTCTGTGCTTCCTACTGGTTATGGAAGCCCTGGGGATCCCAAGCATGCAAGTGCTTCTGAGGGAGTGGCTTGTAGGTGCACTCATCTCATGACTGGACAGAAGTAGAACTGCTGGGATCCCAAGTAGTTCAGAGTATCATAAGAAAGAAATACAGGTGAGTGGTGAGAGGGGTTTTATATGGAATGTTTAGTAGCTTTTCCTAGAGTTGAAGTGAGGTTGTGGGGATCAGTTCGTAAGGATTGGTGGTGAGACATTGAAGGGAGTGACATTGGCAGGACCTTAATATAATTTAGCTACAGTACTATCTTAGATACTTCATATTGGTGGATTTACTTTATACAACGCTGTCAAAACAATATGTCTCCATATCTTAGACGTGAAAATGAAGATTCAAAGGGTAACTCAGTTACCCAAGTTCTTGTAGTTAATTAAATAGTAGAGCATTTTTAACACAAACAAATCTACCCAAGTTCTTGTAGTTAAATAGTAGAGCATTTTTAACACAAATCTGTTTGACTACAAAGCCCAGGGTTTCCTCACCACGCCAGCCCTACAGAGATAAGGGTTGTGCCTCTTCTCCAGGACTGGGGCTAGCTTCTCCTGAATAATGAAGAGAACAAAGGATGGATGTCAAAAACTGAACCTGCTATGGTGCACATATTCTGTGCCCCTGAATTTAGCTTCCTCATCTCTTTTCATCCTTGGCCCTCACAGTTCTTATGAGAAGGTAATAATGATTTTCTTTTTTCCAAATGAGAAAGTGCTTCGGTGGAAGTAAAACATGAGCCTGCTGAGAGTGAAGCTGCCCGCTCAGGGTGGGAGGAGGAATCCTGTGCGTGGTGGGAAGCGCAGAGGAGGCAGGGCCTGATCAGCTCCATTTCTCTGAGAGTTAGAAAGGAAAGGCAGCTGATACATGTGGTGGAGTGGGCATGATTCTGGCGAGGACTGCGTCAGGAACCTTGAGCTGATCTTGACTATGAATCATCCTCTCCTTGAATTGGGTCACAGAATTATCCATTGTCAGGAAATTTAAAGATAGTTTGATTGTTTAAAAATTCTCACTTTGCACCCTGGCTGGTGTGGCTCAGTGGATTGGGCACTGGCCTGCAAACCAAAGGGTTGTTGATTCAATCTCCAGTCAGAGCACATGCCTGAGTTGTGGGCCAGGTCCCCAGTTGGGGGTGTGCGAGAGGCAACCACACAGTGATGTTTCTCTCAATCTCTTTCTCCCTCCCTTCCCCTTGCTCTAATAATTAATTAATTAATTAAAGTAAATAAATAAATCTTTTAAAATTTTTTGACTTAGGAAATTCTTGCAAATGTCCAATCTATAAATTTCTCCTATATCAACATAAGCTAGTTTCATCTTCCTCAGGAATGATGAAAAAGAGATGGTTGCATTCTCGGGGTTAATAATCTTTCAGATTCTGGGTCTCTGTTATTAGAACAGGTTTTTAAGAATATGATATGCCACCCTGGCTGGTAGCACAGTGGATAAGGCGTCGGCCTGCGAACCCAAAGGTCGCAGGTTCGATTCCCCAGCCAGGGTACATAACAAGGTTGCAAACCAGGTCTCCAGTCAGGTCTGTGGCTGGAGGCAGGTGAAAAGCAACCATACATTGATGTCTGTCTCCCACTCTGCCTCTCTCTCTTCCCCTCTTTCTAAAAATAATAAATAAAATTAAAAAAAAAAAAAATAGAATATGATGTGATGGGCCTTGCTTCTCCAAGGCTGAGTCATCTACTTGGAATCCATAAGGATAATTTGTTTACTTTTAAGGAATGGAAACCTGACAAGCAGGCTGAGTAGAGAGCCCATTCAGTCAGTATTGCAGGAATAAATGAAGTTTATTTCCTGGTCTACTTTAAAAATTAATAAATACTTAAAAAACTAAATCTTTTTTTCTGCTGCCAGTTAGAATTTGTACTTACCCAATTATTCCCCCTCTTTTCTTTTCAATGAAATTGCTTCTGCTGCCAATAAGGCCCAGAAGGTCTGGTTTCTTATTTTCCTGGATAATATACGTTATATATTGCACTGAGTTAGCAAATGGTCTCATCAAAGCACATGCATATTGACTCTGCTCTTTTATCTAAATTTTAACCCATTGATCTCAAAACAACTATGATCCCCTTGTTAGCAACACTGTTTAATATCAAAGGGTTAATTTCTTCTTCCAAATATATCTGAAAGTGTCAGAGACTAACACAGGGTAACTTTCCACTGATTCTATTTTATTTCTAATAATTTCTCTAGAAATTTGGCGGTATCCTAATGGAGACTCATTTTGGAATTGAATTACCTTTCAAGGGAATTGACAAGTGATTAGTTTAGGTGCATTTATCATTTATTTATGGACAAAGGTGAATGTTTTAATGCCCTTTTCTACCACTCATTAAGGTCACCCTAACGTCATAGCTTATGCTGGGAAGTCTCTTAGGCTGCACAGGTCAGAAAAAAGGAAGGACTCATTTCTTACAAATCCCTTTGTGGCAGCATCTCACCTGTATACGTATGTAAGTTAAGAATTGCATTAGAGTCCTGGCCAGTGTGGCTCACTCAGGGGGTTGGAGCATTGGCCTTAAACGGGAAGGTTGTGGGTTTGATTCTCAGGGCACATGCGTAGGTTGTAGGTTTGGTCCCCAGTTGGGGTGTGTACGATAGGCAACCAATTGATGTTTCTCTCTTGCATCAATGTTTTTCTCCCTCTCTCTTTCTCTTCCCCTTTCTCTAAAAATCAAGAAGCATGTCCTAGAGTGAGGATAGAAAGGAAAGAAAATAATTGTATTTATGTGGAAGTAGTATAGACTCCCAAAACACAAGAGTCTGTACTACAAATGAAAGGCTTTCTTTTTCTCTCATGTGGAAAACCAGAAGCAGTTAGTCTAGGTTTGGTGTGACATTCCATGATATCATGAAGGACCCAGCTTCTTTCCACACCACCCTCCAAAGCACATGACTTCCATCTATTGATTGTATTGCTATTCCAGCAAGAAGCAGAAAGAATGGAGAGGATAAAGAACTTAGCACCTTTTAAAAATTGTCCTTTATTTATTGATTTGAGAGAGAGAAACATTAATTTGTTGTTCCATTATTTATGCATTCATTTGTTGTTTCTTGTACATGGCTGACTGGAGGTCAGACCTATAACCTTGGCATATTGGGGTGACACTCTGGCCAACTGAGCTATCTTGCCACAAGTTATCACCTTTTAGGCATGTTTTCCCAATTAATTTAATCAACAACTGGTATTTACATGTTAAGGGCCAGAACTTAATCCCATGACCTCACCTAGTTGCAAAGAAACCTGAGAAACAGAGCCTCTGAATTGCAAACATCATAGCATCAGTTAAAATTCAGGAGTCCTGTTATCAAAAAGAGAAGGGGAGAATGGATGTTGTGTAGGAAACAAGCAGTCTCTACCACACTATGATGTTCTACTTCAATTATAACAACTTTAAAAGAAAAAAGAAATGCAGATTTCCAGCATGTTTAAGGCTTCTTTTTCATTCAGAAGTATCCAACGTTTTGTCAGCATTTCCTGAGGCCTCAGAAAATCAGAGGGGTAGAAAGTGTGTGTTCTTTTAATAGCCTTTCTTACCAAAATTCCCCCTGCTCCTTGCTAATGGATTTTTCCTAGCCCTTTGTTTGAAATCTGTGAGATGAAAGCAATGTGCTATACTCTAATTCAGCTTTTCTTCATTGCACCCTGAGATTTCACTTTGAGACAAGCTCCTAGCTTTAAATTTTGTCTTTGCCTTTCATCAGCAACTGCCTCATCTGTATTGCTCTTCATCAGTATATTCATAAGGCGTTGAACCTTACTCTTGAAACCCCTACTGAATCAGAGATCATCGCTGGAGGCAAGGAGAGAAATTGGGAAAACTTAGGAAGAAAAGTTGAAATCTTCCAGGAGCACATCACTAGTAGTTTCTAACACAGAGCTCCAGGAGGATTAGCCTTGAAAATGGCTGTGTTCTCCTTCTCATTCATTACTGTTGAGGGTCTGTTAAGTGCCAGGCACTAGAGATGTTGCATTTAACAGAAGTAGGCTTGTCCTTGACCTCGGTAGGGCAGTCCACTACCATCTAAATTTGGTTTGTATTAACAAGGGTGTTGAGAACTATTCAGAGTTGAGATTTTTACCCTACTTCCAAACTAGAATGTTTCAGGGTGCTGATGGAGATACAAGGTGTCAGGAAGTGAAGGATAGTTTATTACAGCAATAGCAGTAACCAGAGTATTAGCAGTCTTGCATTAGTTCCTTGAGCCTCAGTTCCCACAGGATGACATGAAGAGATCTGTTGCCTCTTGCACACAGGGGCTTACATTTTCAGAGGGACTGGGGGAACCCAGATCTCTTACATTGGGCAGTAAGCACTCCTGCCCTTTGCTCTGGATGAGACACTGAGTCTCTCTTCCCAGGCTGTTGGCTTTACAAACATCCTTGAGAAGAGTGCAATAAAGACTGTGAGTGCCTCTGCTCAGGTGGGGAGACCCATGGAGGGTTGTCTCCCAACAGAGGGTGTGCTCATGGCTTTCCCTGTGCCTTTTGAACATTGAACTTTCATTCTGCTCTGCAGGCCCAAAGATAACACCTCATCCTAATCAATTGATCATCAGACATAAAATGTTATGAAATGGACTATTGAGAGAACTTAGTTGGTTGGGTATATAAAAGGAATATCTCTTCCAGACAAACTACCTTTTCTAAAAGGATCAATAGCCTTAAAAATGTTCACATTCTTTGACTTTGTAATTTTACTTCTGTGAGTTAAGTCTAGTAAATTAAGTTTATCTTTTAAAAATGTAGCCCTGACTGGTGGCACAGTGGATAAGTCACCAGCCTGCGAACCCAAAGGTTGCTGGTTCAGTTCCCAGCCAGGGCACATAACCAGGTTGCAAGCCTGGTCTCCAGCCAGGTCCATAGCTGGAGGCAGATGAAAGGCGACCATACGGTGATGTCTCTCTCCCTTCCCCTCTCTCTGGAAATAATAAATAAAATCTTAAAAAAAAAAAAAGCATATTTACCAATATAGTAAAAAGTGGTATTTATTTGACCCATTATTTATATCATGGATTGCTATTCATTCATTATTTAAAAAGATTTTCTCTAAAATTTCTTTGTAATGTTTTAAGGAAATGTTCATTGTATGACAATTGACATAAAGTAGACTCAAACTTTGGAGAAAATTAATATATTTAGAAGATAATATGTGAAATTATAAACAATGGTTAATATTAGTTGGTAAATTCTGAGTTATTCTCGTTTTATTTAAACTTTTCTGTATTCTTTGAAATTGTACCAATGTGCATGGGTGATAAGGGGGGAAAATGTGTTTGTTTTACCTTGTGTTATTTCAGTCTGCTGGAAGGTAGTTAGTGATATAATTTTGAATGCTGAGCACAATACCCAGTTTTGAAAGCTCCTTGCAGCAAGTCTAAATAGAAATAAGTGCCTCACTAAGAATTTTAACAGCTTCCACTGGTACCTGCAGCATCCTATGTGCCTGGAACTTCTAACTAAAATACTAATAAATAAAAAAGATAAAAGTGTCATTTACCCAGAGCCCATCTTATGAGATCGTCTGATTGTCATAGCCTGTGAACCTGGAGACAATAGGGAGGAAGAAGCTGGAGTGTTTATTTAGAGTACCCTCTCTGTGCTGGCATTTTTATTTAATGTTCACAGTAACCCGAAATATGAGATGTAAAGGTATTTTCCTCATTTTACAAATAAAGAAATTGAAACAGAGCTTAAGTACCAGGCAGAGTCACATAGCTAGCAATTGCCAGTGCTGGAAAGCCAGCCCAAACTTCATGTTCCCTCCGTTGGCCCTTAAGCAAGTTTTGCAGGGGTGGTATTTGGATTTGCCATTGGAAAACAAGGTTTGGCTGGCAGACGTGTGTTTGAAATATTTTTTTGAACTTGTGCAAGCAGATGAATTAGGAAATAACATGAAAATGGGGTAGATACTTATGGCACGTTTCTCAATTGAAAATACTCAGTCTTTTTGCTTGTCTTTTTTTTATTCAGCTTATGATCTATATCAAGTCAAATATGTTGGAAACCGTGCTAGACATACTAAAGGATGCCACAGAGGGAAATTTATCAAGATTTGTGAAAAAACCGAAATTCTCAGAAGAGGTGGTGAGTATGTGGCTGCTGCAGAAATCATTTAAAGAAATCATTTAAATCATCTAACAGGCCACCTCCTTGGAGACACGTCATATTTGCAACCTCTCTGTTGTTCCTGCTGTACAATTTCTCTGTGTGGGTATGAAGATTTTTTTCCTTCGAACATAAAAAATCCTCCAAAATGCTAGGAAAGCTTTTTCCCTTTATCTTAGTCTTTTCCCCAGATGGTGTTCATGGGCCCTGGCTCTCTTTTTCTTTTTTCCTTTCCCCTCAAGCCTCAATGCCTTTTCCCCACTCCTCACTCTCAGTCGATGACTTTGTGTCCTGTTCATGGAGGAAGCAAAAGCAACCAGAGTGAAATGCTGCCCTGGCCTGCCCAGCCGTGCTCCCCACTTGCGTCCTGGAGCTGGTAGCTGGTCCCCGCAGACCACCCAGGGCACCGGTCCAGAAGTTGTCTCACTCTCCTTTGAGCATCATTAGTGCCCGTTTCCCTGTGGGTCATTCCCAACAGCAAACAGTAGGCTGTAGTATCTCTCATCTCAAAAAATAAAGACAGAAACAGCTCCCCTATTTAAACAAATGAAAAGACAGGAAGATTCAACCTCCAGATTAATTAAACCATATTAAAGCTTCTGTCATTAGAATTAGTGTTTTAGCTCCTGAATAAATGAACTAATGGAACCATATAAATGCTTTGTAAAATTTTAAAATAAAATTAAATAAAAATGAGGAGAAAGAAGACATGAAAGCAAAAGGAAACAAATGAACCCATAGGTCACATTGATGGCATAAGCACACAAAGAGGAATTATTATAAATCATTTAAAATTTAGTAATTTGTACATTGCTAGGAGTATAAAGCCTAAGGGAAAAAAGAAGTGTAGAGAAAGGGTAAATTGTAGGCAGTGATTGTCTTGTTAGTAGTGATCACCGGCATTGTCATTTTGACAATGAAGGGCCTGTTGAGTCGTCCTACCCCCACCTTTCTCCACTGTCTCTCACCTTTCACAGCGCTGGCCCCGCCTGGCGTCTGGAATGGCAGGACTGGCAGTGGAGCACAGGGGGCTGCCTCCATCCTGTTCCGTGTCCTCACTCCCACCTAAAGGTTCCTTCCCACTGTTAAAGGGAACAGAAAATCAACTGGGTGTGATTAAATTTAACTTCTTTCTTTTTGAGGTCTTAGCTCTGTGTAGGTTTGATCCCCTCAGGCCCTTTTGGAATGTGTTAGGAAAGTAGCAGCCCTGGCAGTGTGAATGGTTTGCGTGATCATGTGCAGTGCAGACGCATGTTGACCAGCCATCCCTTAAATCCGGTTTGTCAATACATGTGTTCCAGCTTCATGACTGAAGAATCTGTCATCCAAACAAACTGTACATTGAAAACTACTGGTTGTTTTTATCTGAAACTTATGCTGCACAGCTATTGAAGACTGATTTACCCTGGTTCAGCCTGTTGCCCTGGTTGTCATGAGACGCGCAGGGAACTGCTTATTGTGGAGTGAATGGATCCACGTCACCAGGCAGCTTCTGAGCCAGCTCTCAGCACATCTGCAAGATTGCCTGTGAAATCTTGCCTTGTAAAACTTTGCGTTTTACAAATGCTGTATTTAGTGTTTATACCAACAGTTATTAACTATGTCTTATGTGTGGAGATAAGGTCAGGTGTTATGCTGCTCGAGAGATGAGCAGACCATCTTTATTCTTTATTTTCTGCAGTACTAAGACTGAAACCACTGAAACAGCTGTGTTCATTGATTTCTTTAAACTAAATTAACAATGTATAATCTCTTTTCTGCTTAAATTGTAGAATGATCCTAATGACACCATCTAATAATTTTGTAGTGATGTAAGGGAACTGATGTCATATACGCAACTAGAGCAAAGTTATCAATACCTCCAGCTTGGTATGTTTACTTCGCTTCTTTTGGAAGCCATATCCTGTACCTGAAGTCACTTTACCTTGAACATGAGGACTAAACAAGATCTTCTTTTTAAGAACATTGAAAGTGCTTAAACTTTTTATCTGGGGAGCTCTTGTTTGAGAGGAAGGTGTGCAGGTAACAAATAGGATTATGACATGTTGAGAAGATGACCAAAGGATATATTAGGGTCTTTGATTATAATTAATCTCATCAAGAAATGTCGTCAGGTTATATTGTTAATAAGGATTGAACTATGTAAAATGTTGATTTTGTTCAGCAAGTTCACATTCTAATTTAGAATCAAGTACCATTCATATACTTGTGACTCTTAATGTTTATATTTCTGGTCTAGTCCTATCCTCCATGTTTCATTCTTGTATATCCAATGTCTTGGCATCTTTCTCCTGTCCGTAACAGAACTCTTGATGTTCACTCTCTAGGTCTGGTCCTCCCCTCTTCCCCATCTCAGTTAATGACAGCTTCAACACCAAGTTACAAAACCCAAGTTGGGAAGATGTCATTGATGCCTCTCCTTTTTTCACCCCTTCAACCATAAATCCTTAGGAGTTTAAATCTAAAATATACCTTACATACATCTACTAATTCATCTTTTCTATGCATTTCTTAGCCGTACCCATCATCCTCTCCCCTGGGCTGTGGTGGGGGCCTCTGGATCAATCTCCATATTCTTGTGCTCGCCATGTCTCTGCACAGCTTTATAAACCGAGATCAGATCATGTCCCAGTTTGGACCCTCTGATAGCTTTTAGAATAAATTCCAAAAATCTTACCATGCCTAACACCAAAGCCAACACTCAGGTGATGCTTGCAGTTAGTGGGAAGAGGAAAGCCAGGCCAGAGAAGAGAATGTAGAGGTCAAGCAAGTGACCTGGGGAGCTGCACAGACTGGAGTACAGAGTCCCTCATACATATTTTCTGCTGTCACTAAGTAACTTTGGCTGCAAGGACACTAATTAAAAGGGACATAGCTTCACCAGTTCTTGTGAGAATCTGCACATTCAACCTGTGTCTTCAGACTGATGAAGTATTCATTCTCACCTCAGATACACTGATAAACTCCAGGATAGAAATTATTTCTAACTCAATGCAGAACATTTTCTTAAAAAAAGATTTCTAGCCCTGGCTGGTGGCACAGTGGATAAGGTGCCAGCCTGCGAACCCAAAGATTACTGGTTTGATTCCCAGTCAGGGCACATAACCAGTTTGCCAGCCAGGTCTCCAGCCAGGTCCATAGCTAGAGGCAGGTGAAAGGCAACCATACATTGATGTTTCTCTCCCTCTCTTCCTCCCTCCCTGCCCTTCTCTTTAAAAATAATGAATAAAATCTAAAAAAAAAAAAAAAATTCCAGTCTCTGCAACAAACAAACAAACTTTCCATGCACTATAAAGCTCTGCCTCCTGCCCTGGTCATTAAATTGGACAAACTTGTTCTGTTGCTACTTGAGATCCTTTTCCTGGCATGTCTCATTATATAATATATGCCATTTATATCCCCTTTTATAAGATATTAAGCCCTGGCCAGTGTGGCTCAGTTGGTTGGAACTTCATCCTGTAATCACAAGTTTGCTGGTTTGATCTCTGGTTGGGCCATGGTGGAAGCAACCAATCGATAATTCTCTCTCCCTTCTTCTCTCCCTTCCTTTCTCTCTAAAAGCAATGAAAAAAAATGTCCTCAGGCGAGGATTAAAAAAAAAAGGTATTAGGTATGATTTTTAAGTACTAATTCTGAATTTTGGATGTAGCTTGTGAGACCCGTTATAGATAGTATACCTCTTGTGTGCGTGCCCAGTTCCGTTTTTACCACGTTAGTGTACACTATGCATTTCTACACACTCATGTCTCTGCCTCTTGGAGGATGGAAAGAAAAAGGAAAAAGTCTTGCAGAGATGATAATGATTTGCTTGTCTTTTCCTTTCCAGTTGTCCAAAGTGAGGGGAAGAGTGAAGGATGTGCCTGCCCTTCTGGCCAGATTTGATGAGCTCTATGGGAAACTGCACGTCAGCGGCCAGGTCACTGATTACAGTTTGGATGCTCTGCTCTGCCACACCCCCAAGGACCTGAGATCCCGAGTGGCACTGTTAAACAAGAGGACAGTCAGCCGTCGGACCTTCCAGCCACTCAGCCAGTCCCTGTGGGCCGAGTAACCCCAGACCCACATCCTGTGAGGCAGGTCTGAGTTGGGTGGGGCCTGCTTCTAGTGAGCTGCTGGCCTCCTGAGAAATCAGGCACGGAACACCAGTGGACACTGGACTAACTTGGTCTCCTCCTTAATTTCCTTGTCATGGAGTGCTGGCGTGCTGACCCAGAAATTAATTCATTGTGCCACTTTGAAGGTGTAGATACAGGCAGGCAGAAGGCTCGCTCAGCTCCCTCGGAAAGCAGGCTCGCCCCGGTAAACTACTGAGGATCCATGAAGGAACAGGGCCAGTCTCCAGTCCAGCGGCTGGTCCCAGAGTTCCCAGTAAGCAGTAGTGGAAGGAACTGCACTACAAGTGGTCAACTCTGACTGACTTTCAGGGGAGTGGTTACTGGTTCAGATGGTCTGAACCCCTGTGCCACTGTGCTGGAAAATAGCCCAGGATTTTTTCTCTGTATCTGCCATCATTTATCTGTGACCCCAAAGAAGATACTTGAGCCCTCATTTTTCCATCCATAAAATAATAGTGCCTATATGAATGTGCATATTGATTTGAAATTTTCATTCAAGGTTCAGGCGGGTCTAATTTTCTCAAAAACTAGGAAAAATAAAAAACGTTCCCCAAACTTCTTTGGATTATGTTTTGTTTTCTCAGCAGCACAAACAAAACCAGAATTTAGCTCTCAGAACCGGTAAGTAGGCCAAAATTGAAATGATTAATGCTCTGTGTGGATCATAAATTTTTATTTGTTAATAGGTCTTCTCTTTTCTCTCTTTGGATGTTGTATTTTTTGGTGAAAGTCAACGCGTCCTAACAGCAGGTCAGGCCTCCCTCGTACTGACCCGTTATTTACCATGTGAAGAGCAGCAGCTGGAGGACTGTGCCTTGTGTCTGAAGACCCAGCTGGTGATTGAGCCTCCACTGCCTTCCCAGAGAGCGCTAGCCTGAACTTTATCGTGACTTTGAGGCAAGAATTATTCATAGGATCAGAAACTTTAGAGGAGGAGGAATCTCCTGAGTCTCCTAATTTAAGTCCCTCACCTTTCAGTTGGAGGAAATGACTTGTCCAAATTGGGGTAGTTGATTTGAGGAGGAGCTGACATTTAAATCCAGATTTCTAGTCTCGTACCCTTCCCGTTATACCATATGATGTCTCTGCAGAGAAGAAACCGGAGACTCTCTTCAGAGACAGTGTTAAGGGCGCCGACAACCTGCTGTGTGGCGTGGGTGAGGCTCACCTCAGTTTTGCCAGTTGTTAAACGGGGGATAATACCAGACCCACCTCCCAGGGTGGCGGGCGTGGAACGAGATGAAGCAAGCAAGTCAGGGCATGGGACGGGTGAGTGCTGCAGGACTGTTACCTGTTGCTGTCACGCTGTCGCTGTTGGTAGTGTTCGGAATGTTTGCACCTTGTTGAGGAACTATAAACAAATGAGTTCTTCCTTCTGTGCAGAAATGTCAAAAAAAGTTTGCGTATGCTCTGTGAAACAGGAGTAGCCCCTTTAAAGAAAATTCTCAGCCTTCACAGACTTTTAATTACATCTTGCGTGTCTCATATTTGAAAAAAAAAAAAGGGGGGGGCTCTCTTTACCTTCCAAGTCTTAGGGAAGAGCAGGGCCTGTGCCCCAGCCTCTCATTCATGTCCAGCAACACAAAGAGCATTCAGACAGCTCTCCTGCCCTGGGTGGATGTGGCCCGGGCTGTTAGAGCTAACAACCATTCATGAGCAAAAGACAAAAGGGATTTGTGAGTGACAAATAGCAGCAGTGACCCCCGCTTCCCGCTGCCCTGAGCAGCGGGCAGTGCTCCGCTGGCCATCAGAACCGCGCTATTAGCACCGGAAGCCTTACCAACGGGCAGCCTAGTACAGAAGCCACTAATGTGCTTAACGTTCACCGCAAGTACCAGGGGATGCCGAAGGCTAAAAAAGTCAAAAGAAAGCGTATGTTCAGCATAGAGTGAGCATTTTATTCATTCATTTCTTTGAAAAGTGGTGTTTCTTTGCATTCAATAATTTGCCTGAAGCATCTGTTTACTCTGCAGTCATTTGCCTGAAGCATGTATTGTACTTACTCTGTTAATGGGAATGTTTCAATGGCCAGGATATCTTACTCCCCAACTCTGTGCCTCCGGAGATGCTTTCACTTGTAACATCTATTCCCCCAGAATCCAAAGAGTGTCATGGTGAGTAGAGCACAGTATGAGGAAACAACAAAAAGATTTCTCTTTAATTAGGTGCTATCAGGACAGTCAGAGTTCTGATTAGCAACACAACACCAGCCATTGTATTAGTTCTCATTCTCCTTGGAATTGGCTGGGCTCAGGCAGTTCTTAATCAGGGTCTCATGTGGGTACAGTCAGAAGGTGGCTGGGACTGGAGTCACTTCCAAGTCTTCCTGACTTCATATTTCTGGCAATTGATGGTAGGTAGGACCTCAGCCGAGTCCGGGACCCTGTCATACAAATGCATATACACACATGTATGGAAACAGAGGCAACAAATGGTGAACTGGCACGGGGCTTGACAAAAGAAACCTAAGCTTCAAATTTATAACATTTCTATCTACAGATTTGGGAAAATGAAACTCAGTATATAAAATATCCATTTAAAAAATTAAGAGGGCAGGGGCTATGATTAGTCAAATTTAATAAGCATTATGCATTAAAACGTGGTGAACCAGATCATTGTGAACTGATTTCAATGGAACAATTTCAGAAAAGTAAAATTGTTAAAGGAAATGGTTTGAATGTCTTGCATAGAAAATGGATCAAGGAACAAAGTTGACTTTAATGGTATTACTTTAAAAAAATAATGAGCAAGAATTGACTCATTGGTGTAATTGTAATTAAAATATTTTTATTTGCTAACATGGAATCAAAGCAAGGGGATTACTAATGCTCAGTTCTTTTGGAGCTTGCATTCTGCAGGGGGGTGGGGCACTAAATAAATAACTGTGCCCCTGACCTTATGATCACAATGGGATAAATAATTAGCCCCTGGGGTACCCATATCACCCTGTGGCAGAGATAACAAGTGGCCTGCACACCCACACACACACAATTAGTGGAGGACCTTTTCTAGTCTCATAGCAACGTGTGTATCATTGATTTTGACATGCAAAGTACATTACCTTGTGTTGGTACAGAAGTTTTCTCTGTTTATATAGTGTCTCCTGAAGGCCAAAGTAGTCTACATTTGCTTTATATGACCCCAAAGTGCCTATGTAGCATATTATGCATATAAGGGGGCTTTAATATGTGTTGTAAGTGAATTAATATTATGTATGGTTAATATGTATTGTTTACATGATACGCTTTTAAGCACTTCACAAATTTTTCATAAACTGGTCATTTTTATAAAAATTTTATTTATTATTTTTAGAGAGAGGGGAAGGGAGAGAGGCAGAGAGGGAGAGAAACATCAATGTATGGTTTCCTTGCACCTGCCTCCAGCTACAGACCTGGCTGGAGACCTGGCTTGCAACCTGGTTATGTGCCTGGCTGGGAATTGAACTAGCGACCTTTGGGTTCACAGGCTGGCTGGCTCCTTATCCACTGTGCCACCAGCCAGGGCCCTGGTCATTCTTTTTACCCCCATTTTACGTATGACAGGCAAGACCCATAGAAGTGGAATGCCTGAGAAAGGGGTTTATAACCCCTGCCTTCCAGTCTCCTCTCCACATCATTTCTAAGCACTCAGCTAATCTGAGTCAGAAGTGACTGGGGCTGAGCAGTGTAGAGAGAGAGCACAGGGGTTTCAGGTGGGACTTCCAAGCTGTTGGGAAAGATCCAAACACTGCTGCATTGTGCACCCCACCCCCTTGCCAGCTTGGCTCAGTTGACCTGAGAGCTGTGACCCCCCAAGGGCCCCAGAAGCAGCATTGTCACAGGGATTGAAGGTAGGGTCAGGGAAAGAAGGCCCAGAGGGAAGTAAACAACCCCAACTGTGGCTGCTAGTTGCTGCTGTACAACTGAACGCTCCCAAGCTGCCTGCTTGGGGAGAGGAGGCCTCATTTAATCAGACTCCAGGAGGAAAAGGCCCTGAGTGGGGAAGGCTTTTCTGGTCTACAGCCTGCCTGGGAAATGCATTGCAGGGTCATCTCCCCAGTTCCTTTCCTCAAAGGAGCCTCTGAACAACAAAGGTTAAAATATACATGGATACACACATGCATACATGTATATGCATCACACACACACACGTGGGTATATGTTTCCGGTAATTCTTAGCTTGCTTCAGGCTTTGTTCTGTCACTAGTATACAGCTGAAGAACTTAAGAGTGCCCAGCAGAGGGCGCCCAGAGTCACTATTTTCAAAAGCATCTTCCATTTCTGGAATTGAGAGAAAACAGGTCCACTGAAAAAGGTAGCTGTAGATAGATTTTAGGGAAGATACAGAATATTTTCTTCACTCAGATTAAGAATTATCCAGTTTTGAAATTTTTTTTTTTTTTGGAAGAGTGAAACCAGTGAGTATGATCCTCTGCAGATACTATATCAATACAAGTGTGCATGCACGTAGCCAGATGGCTATGTCATGAGAAAACATCCAACTCAGATCCTTGTGAAAGAAAAAGGATGGTCCTTCTTGGTCTCACTTGGGGAAGAGTTTCTTCCTAAAGTAAGAAGAAATCTCATAATGATCAGCTTGCCCTTATTTTCTAAAGTCACGTTGGTAAGGGGGAGAAGTGAAAAGGACCTGGGCTTTTCATTATTTCTGTTGTCTTTCTATCCTACTCAAGCCCATGAGCGGCTAGCAGTCTCTCTGTGCCCGCCACCCTCAGGAAGGTGCTCAGGCTTGGAGCTTTCTTCCATGAGGCGGACTCCAGTATCCTGGTGTGTTTGTCCCTGCCCATTTCTAGGAATAGGACAACGACCAAGTGGCCATAATCATGAACCTTTAATATCCACAAGGCTTTATAATGGGTTTGGGTTGGGATTCTGGTGAAAGGTCTCCGATAGCGACCCAAGCTGTAAGGACAATGGCGGATGCCCTTGCTCAAGACAACATGTCCGGAAAATTCAGCAGATTAACTCTTAGGAATCACCAAAAGCACCTGGAGGAGATTCTGTGGGTCTGCAAGTCCTACTATGGATGCAGGTAAAAGAGACAACCTGATAGGTCCTCTAATGTGGCTCAAATATGTCTTGAGCACGGCAGTTCAGAGATAAAGATACTAAAAAAAAAAAAACAAAAAGGTTTAGGGGAAAATTCTATTGTAGGTGCTGTTCCCCTCATATTTTCTTCAATTTTTCTCACTTATTAAAAAACAACTGGCTGGTAGTCATATGGCCCAATTTTTCTAGGATTCTGGAGTTGAGTGGCCAGAACTGTCTGTTTCCTTTCAACTGTTAGAGGTGGAAGGGATCAACCCGTGTGAGGGTGGAGTTGTGCATATGACAGTGGTCCCATTCTGTCATGGCATCTGCACTGCACCTAAAAGAATCAGTAGCATGAAGCTCATTCAAGCAGGATTGGTCCTCATGAAGGGGAGAGGTGAGCGGTTCAGTGAACCAGCTGGACTGAAGAGTAGTAGCTCTGGGTCCAGGGCGCTGGGCCTTCCGTAACCTCTGTTACGTCCTTAGAGTCAAAATATTGAGCTTGGTGGATCATGGGTCTGGCCCAAAAGTGTAATAAATCATTTTATGCATATGGACCATTTGGGTCGTTTTTATTTAAATATCTTTCTCCTTTCAATTCCACATTTTGTTTTGCCAGTGTAGACATGACATAAATTATTATTCCCCTCTGTTGAAATCCTTTTATGTGCAGGACACCTGGATAGACAGACGCAGAGGGGGAAACAGGTAACCAGACAGCACTGCTGCTGTGAAATAGCAAATCTCCTGCCTCCACTTTAAAGATTCTGAGACAAGCAGGTGATGAGTCCTCCATGTCTCTGAGTTATAATTTTAGCAAGCATGCGGGCGGGGGAAGGGGCGAGGTGTAATTGTCTTCTGTTTACATTTCAATAAATTAATGGCTTACGGGTTTCTTTTTTCTTGGTGAATTCTACTTCCTCTTTCTTCCTTCTCTGTTCTTCTATTTTGCGTCTTCCCCATCATTTTGTTAATGCTTCTCTCTTTGGTGACGGAGTTTGGCTTCCTGTATTCTCACTCTTTCACTCACTGACTAAGAGTGGAGGCTGCTTTACTGGGACTTAGGAGGAACCAGAACTTTGCTTTCAGTCCTGTTTTCCCCTAGTATAAAAAAAAAAATTTTTTTTTAAGATTTTATTCATTATTTTCAGAGTGAAGTACAGGGAAGAAGGAAGAAAGGGAGAGAAGCATCAAGATATGGTTGCCTTTCACCTGCCTCCAGCTATGGACCTGGCTGGAGACCTGGCTTGCAACCTGGTTTTGTGCCCTGGCTGGGAAGCGAACCAGCAACCTTTGGGTTTGCTGGCCTGCGCCAATCCACTGAGCCACACCAGCCAGGGCTTCCCTAGCATAAAATTTTATTGCTGGGAGAAAATATGAATCAGCCAAGTTGAGAAAAGCAAACAACAAGCCTAAAACCCCATTTTCTTTCTATTTCTTTATTCCTTTTTCTTTCACATTTAATTTACTTATTTAGGGAGAGGGGAAGGGAGAGAGGAGCAGAGAGAGAAATACTGAGCAGTTGCCTCTTGCACACTCCCAACCAAGGACTGAGCCTGTAACCCAGGCATGTGCCCTGACCAGGGATTTGAACTGGCAACCTTTTGATTTATGTATAAGAGGATGCTCAGCCCATTGAACCACATAAGTCAGGTCAAAGCCCCTTTTCCTTCACTACCTGCCCTTGGGCTATGTTCTGTAGATGGTAGCAAGTCCACTGGGAGCTGCCCATTTGCTCCCCAAATATATCTCCAGGCCCAGCACCATGACATGAGTTAATTCTCTCCAAGTAGGGCATGGTGAGATCGGTCAACTAAAACTGTCTTTTACTGCGATGCAAGGTACATTTCTACTTCTTCAGTATGTTCAACAGAGAATGTTTAGCAAGTACCCATTTTGCCTAGAAAATTAGAGGCCAGGTTTAAAATAACATGTGTTCGCCAGTTCAATATTTCCAGGCCTGATACTCAGATACCTCCTAACGACTATGAACTTCAGATCTAGGTTTAAAGCCCAAATAAGGAATTACATCTCTTTCTCTACAAGAGCTTGAAAGATGCTAATTACTACAAAATAAATAACATGACCCCATCACTTTTATCTTTATTGTTTTAAATTGATGCAATCAAGTTGTGTTCATCCATAGCAACTAGGAGAGAAATATTTACTTTTAAGTTGATCTTATTTTCTCATCCTTAGAAACTGATAAATGAATGAGTAGAAGATGCTCTCAACCCAACCTTGGGGTAAAAAGTCAGATTGCATGCCTGTGTGGTTAGGGACAATTGTCTAATTAAGGCATCAGTGGGAACAGAATGAACCACACTGCTCATAACTCATCTGACAGCACTTCTAGGTAAAATCCACTCTGTTTGGGAAGCACTGCTTCATTCCTGGTGTCAAAACTTCTGAAAGCAGGCCCTGGCTAGTGACACATCGGATAAGGCACCAGCCTGTGAACCCAAAGGTCACCGGTTCGATTCCCCAGCCAGGGCAACATAACCAGGTTGCAAGCCAGGTCTCCAACCAGGTCTGTGGCTGGAGGCAGGTAAAAGGCAACCATACATTGATGTCTCTCTCCCTCTATGCCTCTCTCCCTTCCCCTCTCTCTAAAAATAATAAATAAAATTTAAAATAAATAAATAAATCATCTGAAAGCACAAAGGACAGTCAGTAAAAGATGCTGGTCCATGATGACTTTATCTGGTTATTTTGGAAGCTCCTGGGGTCACCTATCATTGGTATTTAAAGGTGATGATGAAAATGCCTTCTGTTTCTTCACCTTGTCTACTAGATTTCCTATTAAATAAGAAGAAAAATAGAAGGAAGACCACCTAACAAATCATGAGTGCACCACTGGATATGTTCTATTCAGACCCAATAAAACCATCCCAAGTTGCTAAAGAAATTTACCTGCTGACCATGGCAGCAGCCCAGCAGCCAAGCTCAAGCCTTTGTTTCATATTCCCCACAGCCATTGGGCTATTGTGGCTCGGATTTTGAGAAATTTAACCTGCATGCCTACGTGTGACAAGGCTTGCTGGAAACCTGTAGTCCAAAAGAGAATAGGAAATGAAAACCCTCATTATCACCACAAGGTTCCTTTTACATGAGTTTCCATAACTTAGAAAGGTACCTGTGCTACTTACTCCCTGCCCTAGTTTCTCCACCTGCCCTGCTCTGGATCACCCCAAAATGAAGAAGTGCTCATCCCAGTGGTGAAAGGTCTCAGGAACTGGCTGCAACTGCTTTCAGGGGAAAAGGAAGGAGCACCCCTAGAACTGGGCACCCCCTTGTTTGCCCTGACCAACCGAGCTGGAGCCCTGGAAACCTTGACCTTAATGACATTAATTTGCACACGAAGTATATCAAAGTTCTAGAAAGTCTCAAGACTAGCATTTGATTTGGAGTTTCTTAAGTAACCTCAGCAGTCCTGAAGACCAAGGATCATGGTGTAGAGCCGTGTGAATTGTACCAACCAAGGACATTTGGAAGAGAGGCTGACTGGAGGCTAAAATCAAGGCTGCTTCAAGAAAGCACCTATTCCTAATTCACCCAAACCCACACTGTGGATCAGTGGGGGCTGTGAATTAGCCCCAACTCTTTCTACTGGATGGTAAAAACTTGAAACATGTCTCCCTCCAAACCTCCAAGGCCTTTCTGTCACACAGAGAATCAACTCCAAAGTCTGTAGAGTGATGTAACATGACCCCACTGCCCTCCAACCTCAGATCTCACACTCTTCCCTTGCTTGCACTATTCCTGCCACAGGAGCCTTTTTGCCATTCCCTGAAGAGCCCAGCATATTTCTGCTTCAGGGCCTTTGGCCCAGCTGTTCCCCTGATTTACTGTCTCACTTTGTTCAGATACCTGATCAAATGCCCACTCCTCACTGAGGCCTTCCCTGGCCACCTAGTCTAACTGTACCTTCCCTCCTCTCTTATCCCATCTTACTACTTGAATTTTATATTGACGCATTGGTTGTCTTCTCTCTAGAACAAAAGTTGGCAAACTATAGCCTGAGGGGCAAATCATGCTTCCTGCTGTTTGAAAAATAAAATTTTATTGGGGTACATATTGTCCTGGGCTGCTTTCGCAGGATAACTGTAGAGTTGAGTAGTTGCCATAGAGACTGCATGGTCAACAAAGCCAAAAATATTTATCATCTGACCCTTTGCAGATAGAGCATACCAACCCTGTTCTAGTATGCAAGACCTACAGGGATAGGTGCATTGTCTCTGCTCATTCCTGTATCTCTTGCACTCAGAATTCTGCCCAGCACTTGGTAGGGACTTGGTAAATGTTTATTAAATGATTGAACATCTAGATGCATAAATATCCAAATGCATCTAGAAAATGCTTTCCTTAATTCGATGATAATTGAGCAGGAACCAGGCAGGACTTTATGCAGAGGACACCATAATGATGAGAGACCAATAAATTCAAAGGTACTATGAGGAATGTCACATTCCATGTATGTGCCAGGGATTGTGGGAGCCATAAGGAAGGACACCTGACCAAGCCATCCAAAATGGTAACCTCTAAGGATGAGTTCTTCAAGGGAAGGGATGAAGGAAGGGCTCTGCAGGCAGAGAGTGGAATGTGCCCGGTCAGAGGCTGGAAACCACTGTGCCCTGGAAAGCAGCAGGTTGTTTGGTATAGGAAAATTGTTTGGAGGACGTTTGAACAATTTCCTCATGGTTTGAATGATCACTATCCTCATCTCTCTGATTCTTATTCCTTTGGTTGTTAATTAAATTTGGAGGAAAATAATGCTGTTTCACAGAAAGGTTGACTCTTTTCTGATGATGTCTTTGGCCCGATCCAAAATACACCAATTATGTTTGTTTGTTTGTTTAAGGGATGTCTCAGAAACATTAGATCAAGGTTTCTCAACCTCACATTATTGAAATTTTGGACCAGATTGGATATTTAGTAGCATCCCTGGCCACTACACACTATTCATGGCCAGAATCATTCCCTTAGTGTGGCACCAAAAATGTCTCTAGGCATCACCAGATGTTTGCAAGGATGCACCGTCACTCCCTTGATAACCAGGGCACTAGACAGTGCCTGTAAAACACACTAGTCAATTTGAAGATGAAGTATGTTAACAACCAGCAAATGCTGGGTAGAAGTGACTTTTGGAAGCCTAGATGCTTGGGCCTCTGGGAATAAAAACTGCCTCTTTCTTTTCGTCTCTTGCTTATCCAACATGACTATGACAAGCAACCATAGAATTTGAAGAACCTTAGTTACTTGTTCATTTGATTACCCAAATGCCATTTCTTTCTGGGATTCATGGGGTCTGTACCATACTGAAAAATGCAAAGTTATATAGTATGTACTATGACCCCAGAATCCTATTCACTGAAAAAAGAGAGTAAGCTATTGATAAATGCAACAACATGGATGAATTGCAAAGGTATGAGGACGATAAGGGAAAGAAGACAATTTTTAAAAGATATATATCATCTGATTCCATATACACCACTTTCTGGAAAAGGCAAAACTGTAGTGAGAATAGCTGAGAGCTTATGAGGGGTTGGAATGGTGAATGTGGCTAAAAGAGACAGCAGGAGAATTTTGGGGATGACAAAACTGTTACGTACCCATAATGTCATGGTAGTTACATGAATCTATACTTGCATTAAAACTCATAATCTGTGCACTACATTTTAAAAAAATAGTTCTTCCTGAAGAATATGGTAGAATTTTGACTCTTACATCCTTTTAACCACAGGAAAGCATTTAAACCCATATTTTAAAAAAGGTGCCAGGAAATGAAGCTTTGAGCACTCATGGCAATAAAAAAAATGAGATATTCTGGAACTACATGAAGAGTCTTAGCTTCCTTGCTTCAATTCCTCTTTCACTTTCCACAGAACAAGGTGATCTTCACTTCCCAATCCAGGGTTACCAAGTTTCACCCTAAAACTGGCTGAGCCTCCTTGGGAATAAGAGAGAAAATGTTTTCAAAACTGATGTATATTGCAGCAGATTTGCCTATACACTTTGGTACAGTCATGATATTGTACTGACATGATACTCTTGTGTAGGTGTAAAAGGTCCATCTAGGTATGAAAGGAGAACCTAAGAGTGTGGGGCTGGCTTTGGAAAGCTCTGGGCAAGAGAAGAAGAAACAGGGAGCAAAATGCATGAAAGTGGCCAGATTCTAAAAGAGATTAATGGCATATGAATAATATCACCAGATCCACACATACAGGAAGTAATCGGTATTTTCAGGGGATTTTTGTGTTCACCTGAAATACCTTGTCTGTTCATGTAGTGGTCACCTTTGTTTAGAAACCTACCCAATAAACATCCATTCAGGATATTCTGCATTCCTCCCTTTTTAGGGGAACTGCAGGCTGTGGTTTACATATATATGAAAGAGCCCTTCGCAGGAAAATGTAGCTCATTTGCTTATGTAATAGTTATAATAAACCACAGGATGATCACATCACAAAAGAATGCTTGGCTTCTCAAAAACTGAAATGCATGCTGACAGTGAGAGTCATGAAGTGCCATGTGCTTGATAGTCATTCTGAAAGAGCTGCAAGTAACTCAAATGATGTCCCAGTCCCAACTATTATACTTCTTTCTCTTTGTCCCCATCATCCAGCTGCTCAGCTACAAAAGGCCAGGTGGACAATTGGAGCACCTCTGAATCTTTGCAGAGGTAGCCCAGTGTGCCAAACACCCTCAGGAGCTGTTGATTCCTCTTTCCCTTGGCTAAATGTAAATTTTGAGAATGAGGTGACAACTCAGGTGGCAGAGGTAATGTGTACCAGAGCACCAGCTCAGATTACTTTGAAAGTTGAGCTTGGAACTTTTCAGTAGCATTTTAGACCTTTTAACTTATTTTGTATTTATAAACACCCCTTCTCCTCTATAGTGTAAGGAAAGATTGCTTTTTCCCATTCAATGGAAACTAGAACCAAGGTATATATGTATATTAAAATTTTGCCTGAGGTCTCATGGGGGATTAGTGAGAAAGCAAGGTGTAAACCTGAGTCTCCCAATTTCAGATCCCAGCCAGGAGACCAGATTGTAAAGGGCCAAACAAAGCCCAAACAAACAAACAAAGCCCAAAGCGAGGAGATGAAGATGGTCTTGTTATGTAGGAATCAGGTGAGCTCTCCAGGCCTGAAGGTGGCAATGTATTAACAACTGAGAATGTGCCTGATCTGTTTTAACACTTAAGCATCACACTTATAAGAAGGCTTTGTAACCACCCCCCGCCTCCCCACAATGAATTGATTGCTCCCTTGGTGAGTCCCACCGTATTTCAGTACAGCACCATCTCTGTACCTGTAACTCCTGCACACTCTCAGGCCTGAGTCTTGTTGTTTTTGCATCCTCAGGTCCTAACGCAGTGCCTATCTCATAGTAGGTCCTCCCTGCCTGTGTGCTGAATGAAAAGCATGGCATGAACTTTATTCCTTAGGGGTGCAAATAAGGGCAAGCTGGGCACAGGAAAGCCTTGGGAAAGTCATCAACTCTCTCAAAACCTCTGTTTCCTCATCTTTAAAATGGGGATAATGAGAAAACAATGACCTTGAAGGCTTATTGTATGTTAAGTGCTTGGAAGGTGAGTTTCTCACAGGGAGCTCTCATTAGATGGTCGCTCTTTGTGGTAGCCAATCTCCAAGATGGCCCTCAGTGACTCTCTCTTCTGGTATTTATACCCTTGCATGGTCCCCTCTCACACTGGATGGAGATGACTATGTGACCAAAGGATGTGAGAGAAAGGACAGAATGTGACTTGTGAGACTAGGTCATGAAAATTATTGAGTCTTCCAGCTTACTCCCTCTTGCTTAAATTACTTACTCTAGGGGAGCTAGACATCATGTCATGCAGACACACAAGCAGCACTCTGGACAAGTCTGTGTGGTAAGGAATGAGGGTTTTTACCAACAGCCAGCATCAAGTCACCATCCCTGTGAGCATGCCATCTTGGAAGCTGGCCTCAGTCAAGCTTTCAGATGACTAACTGCATCCTTATCAGAGGTCTGGAGCTACAAACACCCCGGTGAGCCACTCCCAGATTCCTGACCTACAGAAACTGTGAGAGATAAATGCTTATTGCTGTTTTAAACTACTAAGTTTGTGGATAATTAATTACAGAGTGGTAAGTAAATAATATGCTATTATTATATAAATAGTTGTGTAAATATCAATAAGGAGCTGCCTCCCGCTTGGTCAATTCTTATTCTTGGCTGATCTCAGCTTGCAGGAGCAATGGAGTAAAAATGCTGTGTTTGATCAGATTTGGACCCTCCCTTTCTCAAAACTGAGGAGGTAACTAAGGTAAACATTCCAAGCAACTGAATTTAAGAAGGTGAGAAGGTCCTCTTGGTGTTGTCACATCAACAAACTTTCAGGAAATGCCACTGGACACTGAGTCAGATTCTGATATTACTTAACTGTATCAGGCATGTAAGTCATCCCTCCAAAGCTGGACAATTCTGACCTCAGGAGCTAATCTTGGCCTGCTGCTCTGTCTCTGACTGCTAGTGACTAGCATCCACCTGGCCCAATTAATCCTTTGTTTGTGTCCACCTTCCCAAGCTTTTCATACCACAAAATGTTGATGAAAATGGTGACATTTAAAAAGTTGCCTTATTTGACCATGGATTGAGAGAAATCTTTGGGATTTTATTTGTTTGTTTGCTTGCTTTTCTGACTACACATGCTAGATGTGGGCATGGAGATACTTGGCTCTGAGCATTCACATGGCTATGTTACTGTAACTCTAAACTCCCAAGTCCCCTCCCTTGCCCAGTGATCCCTGGTACCTCCCTAGAGTATTTGCCACTGCTTCTGGAGTTTTCCCCTGCTCAACAAATGATTTCAGTCTTTATTACCTTCCCCAACTCTCCTATAGTTCCTGCTTTGCTTGCTCTCTCAAAACTAGGGGATTGTACCTGAACCTCTACCTGCAAGCAATTACACAGTTATCTTTCCAATAACCTCGAGTTGTCTGACCTTTGAGTAACCACAGACTTTAAGGCTCCTTGAGGCAGTCTCAATGGAAAGATTTACTAGTGTCCCAGGCAGGAAGATGCAGTTCTTTGTTGTACTCAAAAGCATTGTTTGATTCTGAAAAATGCAGGTCTTATGATGAGAAATATGAGCTCTGTGCCTCCTTCAAATCAGAGGGTTCTCTGTTCACCTGGGGCACTCCCTCTTATTGCTGAGAGGTTGACATAAACAGTCTCCTCTCTTTGTTCAAGAATTCTAAAGTTTCTACCACTTTTCAAGGAGCTCAAACACCTACGGTCATTAGTTCCACTGTGGCCAGTCTGCCCTGGATCCCAGAATTCTGAGAGATAAAAAATATATGCAGATGAGACCACCAAGACCCACTCTTGTCACAGAGCTTTCATTGATCAACTCCATTTTGATGGATATACACTGTTTCTCATAAATTCCCATATAGCTGTGATGGGATCAAGAGAAAGACACAATGATCCCCACTGCCCAACCACTCTAAGGATCAGCCAGCGTCTGGCCTTCACCTATGCCCAGGAGCAAACTACTAGCCATGACCTACTAGCCAGCACCTACTTTCACATCCATACAGTTCCCTGAGCATGTGGCCTTTTTAGGAATCTGCAGGTCCTGTATTGTCTGAAACATCTAATGTCCTCTGCTTTAAACAGAGGGAATGCAGTGAGTTGACTGTAGCACTCATCGAAGAAACCACTCGATAAACAGCATGCCTGAAAAATGCTAAATGAAGTTTGATATTTTAACCACTGAGCTCTGTTTCAATGTTGATGGTGACTGTGATGGTACGCAACTTCTCTGTCCTTAAACTTAAGAGAAAATTATTCAGTGTTCACCTCTAGCATGCTGGGTTACATATTTAGGGCATCCAATTAACTAAGAGCTTTTGAAATTTTTCATTAATATTTCACTAGGTGGGTGAAAACACCAGTTTAATGTTTGTACAAAGGACTTTCCCCCCTGTTTTGTCAAGGCTGTAAGTTCATTTTATGACTCTGGCTATGTCAAAATAGAGAGGCTCCAGGTTTAGGCCGGTCACAAAGAAAAGGCAGGTCAACCTGTCATCACTTTTATTCCCTGGGTTTCTACCTATGTTATTACTGACTCCCACAAGGTTTAAGAATGAAACTCTTATAGTTTTTCACCAATAAAACTGACTAACTCACCTCCGAACTTGATCTTCAATATCTAGTGACAAAAACACATGTTTCAGTGCCAACATGATTTATGTTTTTGGCACGCCTGAGTTACACAAGTGGCCTCAATAGCTGGGAAACACAGGGAAGAAAGTACAATTTACTGATGTTTACTCTTCCCAAGACAAATCTATGAGTACTTTAATCAAATTGCCTGCAACTTCTTACAAGTAATGCCATGGTGATTTTACTATGGAAAAGAAAAAGAAGATATAGAAGGTAAAGTCCTCAGAACTTCTCCTTTGTCTAAATTGTCTATCTCTTCTCACACTTGGAGTGACAGGAACAGAGAATGAGGATGGAAATGATATGATTGATACATATACAAAATCTCACCCGTGGTTAAGACTTTCAGGGGAAATTTAGACCACAGACTCAGCTTCCCAGTGCTCACTACCCCTCAGACTAGTTCTGTTTTTAAAAATTAAAAAAAAAAAAAAAAAAAAAAAGGCAACATTTGGAAGCTTCAACTAGGGTCTATTATGAGACAAGTTTTTTTTTTTTTTTTTTTTGCCTCTAAGGTGATATTCTATAGCAGAATTCAGCACCTAGAAGACGGGTGGTTCCACGCTGTGATTGTCAAAGAGAAGATGAGGAGGGAGAGGACTGGAAAAGGGGTCCCTGCTCTGAGATGATGCAGCCAGCTATGAAAGATCCCTGAGGTTACAGGGCCCTCAGAGCTATGCGTGCCTAAGTCACCTCGAGTCTTTTCCTATTCCAATCCTCTGCCACCTGTCTCCAGAATAATCCTTCTAATCTAAACAGCTGCCTTGGTCACGTCATGCCTGTCTGTGGTGACTCCCCAAGGCCTCCAACAATGTCACATACATCCTAGGCTGGCTTTTATATTGTTCAAGAATCTGGCTACCCCTGACGTTTAATCTCCCTCTATCTCCAGGAATCTGACACCCCAATCAATAGTCTACACACTGCTTTCTTTTTGCCCACTTCTAAACCTTCACCCAGGATGTCTCCATTCTCTTCACCTGCAATATTCTCTTCCTCCCACCTTCCTCTTCAATCATCAACTCAAGTGTACGTCTGATAGAAAGGGTGGCATTTGGAATTAGGTAGATCTAGATTAAAGTGTAGCCTTACTACCTGCTTGCTTGTTATTGGGCAAAATATCTTATCTTCTTTAAACCTTAGCTGCCTTATTTATAAAATGAGAATATTCATATCAGGTTCATAGTAGTCACTTGGTAAAGGTGAATTCCCTTTTTCTGCATGTCTGCTCAACTCCTATGCACCTTCTTAAGCTTCTAAATCAAATAATTTCTATCAAATTGGCCCAAAACAGGGTTTATATATGAGAACAAAGTTTAAGTGCAGTAAAGCTGTCATCAAAGACATTGGCCAGATAAGGAATGTAAAGATGATAAGATCCTCTCAGCACAAGGCTCAGGGGCCAAGGTGCATGGTTTCAGTCTCTGCCAGTGACACACTGAAATTTCAGTTTCAAGGGAGTGGAACCAAGTACTTGGGGAAGAGTCAACCGGTTTACTGATGAGAAATTGTAGTATTATTGTGACTCACTGGTAGCTGAAAGAGTTCCAGAATAACATATTTTTATAATTCCCCTCAAATTTACAAAAGATGCCAATGAACAGATTCAGTTCCATGATACTTAAATATTAATTTTTTAAATAAAAAAGACCCTTAGATGTATTTGTGATGCCTAAGCCCCTGTGAAAGAAATTGACCCACCAGCAGCTCCTTAATTTGGCAGGTAATTAGCTGTGCCATGGAAAACTTCTTTGGGCACACATGATTGGTGCAGGAGTAGACCCCTAACCAAAGGGCAGCCAATCAAATAGGCTAGAGAGTAACCACATCTTATGTCCTAGTGAAAAAAAGGTGAGCCAATCAGATTCCCCATCTTTCAAGAGCTGGAACTAGGAAACATGGAAGGAATGAGACCATAGCCACAAGACCAGAAACTGGAAGGATTCCCTAAGGGAGAGTCAGGGACATTGCAAGCAAAAGCCATGAGCAAGCCAGAGTTAAGAAAGTTCAGAAACCTCTCATCAGTGGAATCAGCCAGTTAGTAGACAGAGGAGAACAGAAGTGAGTAAAAGCACAAGGAGAAGCAAGAAGCCACGAGAAAAAGATGGAGAGAGCGGAGGGTCCCTGGGGTTGACCAGTTCCTCAGGCCACCTCAGCCTTTCCCGCTATCTCAGTTCCTACAATAAAATCCCCTTGTCTCAACTAACTTAGACTAGTATTCATTATAAACAAAGAATCTGACTTAAATAGTAGGAAAGCAGTGAAATATATTACTACTAGAAAAATATAAATACACCTCCCCTGAATACACATACGGTTCCACAAGTCACATTACCAATAGGACCATGAGGCTACTTTTAAATGAAATATAAACCCATGCATCTTGGTCTCTGAGCTTTGTCCTGAGAGGGTCTTAGGATCTTTACATTTCTAACCCGGCTAATTCCTCGGTGAAAGCCTTAGTGCACCTAAACTATTCTCATATATAAACCTTATTTTATAATATATATATGGCCAATCTGAAAGTTTAGACTACCTTAAAAGGACCTATTGTCATTTTCTCAGAGCTCTGACAGGAGGGAGAACCTCTTATTATTTTGCTTCTGAGGGCAGCCACCACAGTCTGGCCCTTCAAAAAATATTTTTGCCTGCTTTCAGGATTCAGATCATCCTGGTGCAGAATACATGGTGAGTTAATAGAGGGATCCCTCGTTGGTAATGAGAAAACGTGCCACCTGCGTCCTGTGACAGGTATAGATCCGCTGGCCCTGGAAACCCAAGCAAGTCACTTCCTCTCTGACACTCAGTTTCCTCTCTTGTGATAGATGATCGTTTCTGGAATTAATAATGTACTAATCTTTTTAGTGAATGTCTTTCTTCCCATCAGATGAGAAAAGAAGGCAGCCGGTACAGAAAAGAAGGACTCTGGATCAGGAGCCAGGACACCTGCACTTCAGCTCTGCCCCTCAGCAGCAAGGCAAGCTTGAGCAGCATTGTGACCCATCTGGGTCTCACCCATAAAACAAAGGAGTTGGTTTGTATCTCATGAAAATGGCATTTTCACTCCAAATGTCATGATTCTAGAATCTCTAAATATCCCCAATCTATGATTCCAATGGCTCCTTACATCAGTATTTTAAATTCTTTGTCTTTTTCCCCCCACCCTGATTATCCAGACAGCAATGGGTGCAGCAATCCCTAGAAGAACTTACATCTTTCAGTTTGTCCAGATACAGGCTAAGCAGGGATGTTTGCAGGGATGGGGGTGCTGGCTGGTGTAGGTCAGTTGGTTGGTGTCATCCTGCAAAGTGAAAGGTCATTGGTTGATTCCCAGTCAGGGCACATGCCTAGGTTGCAGGTTCGGTTCCTTGTTGTGGTGTATAGGAGAGGTAATCAATTGATGTTTCTCATATTGACGTTTCTCTCCCTCTCATTCCCCCACTCTCTAAACATAAATAAGTAAAATCTTAAGAATGTTTGGAGGGAAACCTGGTATGTTTCGGTCCAATGCCAGTTAGGACAGTTGGACCAATTCAGATTCCCTGTGGCACAAGTTCTACTGGTTGCTGATGGAGAACCGTGAAGTCTAAATAAGAAGATAGGCCATACTCAAAAGAAAATGTGTCTTCTTCCCAGAAAACCCTAAATCCATTAGAAGAAAATGAAGGCATGGAGCCAAAAGAATCCTCAAGGTCAGTTTAAATATCTCCTCTTAAAAAGATTAAATTGAGCCCTGGCTGGTGACACAGTGGATAAGGTGCCAGCCTGCAAACCCAAAGGTCGCTGGTTCTACTCCTCAGTCAGGGCACATAACCAGGTTGCAAGCCAAGTCTCTAGTCAGGTCCGTAGCTGGAGGCAGGTGAAAGGCAACCATACATGGATGTTTCTCTCACTCTCTGCCTCTCTCCCTTCCCCTCTCTCTGAAAATAAATAAAATCTTAAAAAAAAAAAAAAAAGATTAAATTGACTGGTGAAAATTAGGAATGTTGGGGTCCACAAACCAAAAAGGTACAGCAACATTTGTATTGGCCCAAAGAGGCAGTTAATCCAAAGTAATCAAATATAAAGGGTGTGAACTGGTGATTCACAAAATAAATACCTATAAGTGAGAAAGATATGAAAAGATGTTCAATCTCAATAATAATTATAACAAAATGTAAAATGAGAATTTTTTTTTTTCCCACTGAAGTAGCAACAAATAAGTAGCATCCAAAGCTGCTAAGGAAATAGCCAGTCCTGGACAGTGGGCAATGCAAAATTTTAAATATACATAGTCGTTAACTTAGTAATATCAATCCTAAAAACTGAGCTATCAGGAATTCTATGGGTATTTACTTAATAACGTTCATTTGCTTTTAATAGCAGGAATGGAAACTATTTGCATCAATAATGGACTGGCTAAACAAACACATAATATAGTAATACACAGCTGTATGTAAAAGAATACATTTGATCTAAATGTTCTGAGGTGGGAAACAGTTGAAAGACGTTTTGGAAGAGAATGCATAGCATCCACCATCGGTTCCTTTCAAAGGTTGCACAGGGGCACACCCAGCACCCTGAAAGGTCCCTGGCTGCCTCCATCCCTCAGCCTCACCACACCCACCCTGTGTGCCCTGCCCTCACCCTTACTGAGTCTCTAGCTTCTCTACCTTCTCCAGTGTCTTGCATCCTCTCAAGAACACATGCGCTCCCTCTGCCTAGAACCCTGGCCCCTTTGCTCGTTGCCTGGCTAATTCCTAACTTTAATTTTATATTAGCGCAGAAATCTGGAAGAGTCGCACCAAACTGTTAACATGGATATTTCTGAGGCCTGCATGGCAGGGCATTTCCTTCTTGTGCATCACACTTGACTGCACTGTTTGACTTCCAAGAATAAAAATAATTTTTTTCTTATTTTATAATGAAAGAAAAACATTGTAAATGGGAAGAATAAGACTGGAATCAAATTTTACTTTTTGCCCTACATCTATTGCTACATTCTGTGCCCTACAAATTCCTCCAGTTATGGTTAGATATCACCCATATGCAGACAAAAAATATCCAAATAAAGTGAGTCATAGGAGACCTTGAGGAGACATTGGACTGCAGAAAGAGAAGGGAAGGGAATAGCAGAAGGACGGGTACAGGCAGAAGCAAGCAGTGCAAAGAGGCTGAGGTAGGGCCAGCTCGCTGCGGTCTTCCAAGTGTGGGAAAGCCAGCATGGCTGGGGTGCAGAGAGGATGCCCAACACCAAGGTCCAGAGGAAACCGGGTCCTCTGCTTCTATGCAAAGAAGTTTGGTTTTGTTCCATGTGCAGCAGTGAGCCATTGAAGAGTATTTAACCAGGCAGGGGTTGGACCTGATTTGCATTTTTAAATGATTATCGTATGAAGAGACCAGGTTGCAGTGGGGCCAGAATGGAAGCAGGAAGACCAGTTGGGAGGCATCACAGCGGTCCAGTGAGAGCAGGCTGCTCTAGGGCTGCGGGCAGGGGTTCCTGAGGAAGACAGGGGGCGTAGGTCTGAAAATACTTAGTTGTTTTTTTTTTTTTTTTTTAATTTTATTGTTGTTGTATTACATCCATCCCCTTTTTGCTCCCCTCTGTCCCCCTCCCCACCCACCCATTCCCCCCAAAGTCAATCCCACCTGTTGTCCCTGTCCATGGTTCCTTTATACTAGGTTCTTGTCTAAGCTGCTCCCCTTCTTTGCCTCTACCTCTCCCTACCCCATACCCCGTTCCCCTGACCACTGAAGGCCTATTCCTTGAAAATACTTCACTTTTAAAAATAATGAAAATTGAGTGTTTTAATGTTGATGTTGTCCCCAAGAAAGAATAACATTATTGAACAATTATTGTCCAATTTCCACATAATCCCCCACGCGTAAGACTGACATGTCACTTTCTTTGCATCCTCACGCTTGGGCAGAAGAGAACACCCACACCGGCCAGAGCGCAGGAGCCTGCGATGGTGGCTGATCCGCCTGCCAAGCGAACTCCTGTTTTCCACGATTAACAGAGGCTGAGTCATGCAGGCATCAGGCCTGTTTCTGTAGGGCTACTTTAAAATAGGCTGGACGATAGAATGAATGAGGGAAGAAGGAGGAAATCACTCCCAAGTTGTTCTTACGGATTTCCTCCTTGGGGCACAGGATTCAGGGGTCCTCTGTTACTAAAGATGTAGCAGATCATCCTGGTAGGACGTAGTGAATGAAGGCTGAGCATGCGTACCAGTGCGCCTCGCTGCTTTGCTAATCCATGCTTCATCCTAGCTATACACAAGGGCACAAAATTTCCATCAGTGAACAGGTTCACAGTGACATGGCTTCATCTGGTGACATGAGATCAGTAAAAACCAACCATAGCCAACTTCCTGTGACATCTCAATTGCTTGGTAGCAAACACAACAAGCTTGAAATAAATCGCTTGATAAAATCAGCCTGCAGGCTATGAGGCAGAATTTGGGCCTATTCTCTGGGCCATAAATTGACCCTATGAGAACAGCATTCTTTGATTTGAACCTAATAAGGGAAAGGACAACTCATGACCTCTGCTTCCCCCCAGCCTTTAACCCCATTTCCTCTCTCGAAGCACTGCAGCCGGTGGCTTCCTAAGGCGGCAGCAATGTTTGTGTGTGGAGGAGTCAGAAGACCTGAAGAGGGGCTGCTATGTGGGGGCAGAACCAAAGACTGGGGTCAGCTCAGCTCTCGCTTTTCACAAGGCAGGGCAGTCAAATAATGAATTTAATTTTTTAGAACAAATGGCATTTTGTGAACGGGGACCAAAGGAGAACGCTTATTTTACAACCATTTATTTTATAAGATTTTTTAAAAATTTTATTGTTGTTGTATTACATCCACCCCCTTTTTGCTTCCCTCTGTCCCCTATTTTATAAGATTTTACACCTATCAACAAGGCTCTCCTTCAGGCTATAGAAGATACTTTCCAAAGTTTATTTAAAAGTGTCACCATTTATTGATTGAAGAAATACAGATAAAAATGTCTAACGATTCAGAAGCAGAGAAGTCAAAAGTGAATATTCCCTTTCCTATACCCCATGCCTCCTCTTCCACCCAAAGCAACCATTGTTATGTGTAGCCTTTATCCTTCCAGACTTTTTTCTAACCACACACAAGTTTATGTGAGATCACTAACAGATCTAACTAACATGCTAACACAAAGCATGTACCATATATATTTAAAAGCAGGAATGATACTACAATATTACTCTGCAGGTGTTTTTCTTTACTCTTTAGACACTGGATTTAAAAAGGTGCCTCAAAAAATAAATAAAATAAAATAAAATAAAAAGGTGCCTCATGTTTTCTAATGAGTGCACCATTATTTTACCAGTGTCCTGTTGCTAAACATTTAGGAAGCTCCTTTCAAATAAGAAATTTTTATAGGGAGTGGGGATAAGCAAAAAAAGTAAAGGGGATCAAAAGGTATACAATTCCAGTTGTAAAATAAGTCCTGGGGAGCAGTGTGCATCACAGGGAATAGAGACAATAGCGGCAAAATAACTTTGTATGGTGACAGGATTACTAGACTTACTATGGTGATCACTCCATAAGGCGTATAAGTGTTGAATCACTATGTTGCACATCTGTACCTAATATAACATTGTATGTCAACTATACTCTAATGAAAAATAAAAGAAAACAAAAACAAAAGGAAGTTTCTATGTAATGGGAGTGAGTATTCTTTCTAGGCAAGGGTAGAATGTGCCTAGTCTGTAGCAGGATGTTCATCCCAGTGTTTTTAAACCAACTATGGATATGAACTGAGAACCATTTAATTTACAGGAAATAGGCATTAAGAGATACGAAGGAACTTGTCTAAGGTTGTAAGGCAGAGTCGTCTGTCTGTTTCTCAGCCTGGGACCCAGGGAATGGTATTGTCCCCGGAGGCTGGAGGGGCACTGGGGGTGGGGGGGAGAAGATTTGTGTGGAGAAAATAATGCAAGGAAGGAGGCAGGGAAGTGACACAACGGGCAAAGGAAGAAGGAAGGACAGAGGGAGGCGGTGACCTTGGGACCCCCACCCTGTCCCCTCAGTAAAGAGGGGGGCCTCAGGAGAGACGGAGATCCTGGAGCCACTTTTTCAAAAAGTTTATTCTGCTGCCAAAGTAAAATTGAAGGGAGAAGCCAGAAGGTATTCACTAGGAAGGACATTGTAAAACTTTGATTAAATCCTGGCAGAAGACTCAAAGAACATTGCCATGACTCAGATCGGAATAAAAAGGCATGATGCAAGCTTTGGGAGGGAGGGCTTTTTCATGCAGTTATTTTGGAGATGAAGCTTGCCAAGGATGAAGGTTCCAGAACTGATGTACGCTGCCTCCAGGCAGAATTACAAAGGAGGTCCCAACCTCGCCTGGCACCCCATGTCCCCACTCTCAGGCCTCTCACACCTTGGAGAGCCTCCTCCCCTCTCTAATGCCCATAACCACATTGAAAATTCCAGAATTTCTATAGCAGAGGGATTTATAGATAGCAGTCTGGGTAGGGGGAGGGGTTAGAGGCCTAATCTTGAAATTACATCTGTAGAGTAAGCGAACCATTTTTTTTTTAGATTGTTTTTTAAGATTTTATTTATTATTTTTAGAGAGAGAGGAAGGGAGATAGGCAGAGAGGGAGAGAGACATCAGTGTATGGTTACCTTTCATCTGCCTTCAGCTGAGAACCTGGCTGGAGACCTGGCTTGCAACCTGGTTATATGCCCTGGCTGGGAATCGAACCAGTGATGTTTGGGTTTGCAGGCCAGCGCCTTATCCACTTTGCCACCAGCCAGGGCTAGCAAACCATTTTTTGCTTAGAGTATGCTACACAGCAAATCAAACAGTAGTTTTTCCAAAGATGTTTTTATGTATGTTCTACATAATAGCATTAAGAGAAAGTAACTTATTCACCTCAAACTATATTTCTCTTACTTTATCAGAGAGTTTTGAGCAAGCGGAGAAAGATAGACCCTCCCTCTGGCCACATTCCTTCCCTGAACTACTGGCCAAGACCTCAACTTCTTTCTGCTTCCTCCTCATCAAAACTGGCTCTGAGGACATGTTAGGATGAGCTCCGAGCTGGAGCACAGGCTCACCTATCACAATGACCACACCATCCACATTTGGTCAGGGAATAAAACCCAAGCTAAAGAACCACCTCCTTGGCTGCGGTGTGAGTTGGTGGAGAGGGAATGGGAAAAAGGAGTTGCTCCTCACAGATCCCTGATGCCTGCCCACCCTTGTCTGCTCAGGAGGCCAGGCCAGCTGAGTTAAGGGGTTTAGTTGGTGCTTTAAGGCTGGGAAGATGACACTGTCATTAGTCAATCACATAAAATACTAGGTAGATTCTTGAGTACATAAATATATGTAAATAAGGTTATTACCTTTATTGTGAGGGAAGTGTGTGGTTTTACATGCTTGGGGTTCTTTCTGTTGGATCAGGACATGGGCTCTCTGGAGAAGTGTTCTGCTGAGGCTGAATGCGGGACTGCCTGCTCTAGCGGGGTCTACAGAGGGTGTTGAAGGGAAAGTTTCAGGCTAGCTGTAATCCTGCCAGTGAATTTCATTCCACACTCCCTTTTCTAAGGTGGGGTGGTGGTGAGGGGGTGGCATATCAGTCAGGGAGCAGCTTCAGGAAACAGTTAACCACTTAGATGTTTTCCTCAGAATGAAGTGTGCTTCAAGGAATTTGGTGTTTAGAAAATTTTAGATGGGCCGGAGGAGTAGCTTTCATGCCAAGCCTAAGGAAATGACTTTCAGAACAGGACTGCTGCAGGGGCTCCAGGGAGGTCACTGCTCTGGCCACCATCCAGAGGTGAGGAGCCCAGAGACCACAGCCCTGGACTGTTGATGTCAAGATCAAAGCACCAGAGCTGTAAGCCAGAGATAAGGAAACCTCTGTCATCACTGAAGCAACTGTTCCTTAGAGTCTGTAAAAATAATGGTTGGCCACTGGATCATGGAAGCAGAAAAGTCACATCTCCACCTCTGAGGCCTTGAGCACAGTGGGATGGACCTTCTCCCCACCCTGTTCTCTATTCTGCCTTTCCAATCTTGTTAAGCGCCATCAGTTGGCAGAACGTAATTTGCATCCAAAACCCTAACTGCAAGAGAATCTAAAAGTGATTATTTTCAATAATGTGAGGGTTCAGAACAAGTCACCCCAAGAGGTGCTTCTGTGGTATGAGGATTATTCTGAGCTCTGTGAGCTCAAGAAAAACTTCTCCTCCTTCTACCCCTGCCCCTTAACTACCCAGAAGAATTTGAATTAGGGGCCTCATCCATAATAAGAGTTATCACCAGCAGTGACTCTTTACTGTCTATCTAGATGGCAGGGCAAGCATCTAATTATGGAACATCTGCTCCTCTTTTCATCCTGCAGTGACCTTCTTCCCCTCTGAAGCCCCAAGGCACCATCCATCACCCTTTGCTCAGATGCCATATGTGCCTTATTTTAACTTTGTCACTGAGCCTCTCATGCATGTCAGATCTCTGACTCTCTCACGTATGTGGGGTTCTTATATGTACGTACATAATTAATTATGGTTATTTTCTCTTCTTAATCTGTCATATATATATATATATATATATATATATATATATATATATATATACATAGTCTCATGTATATTTAATTATTAAGCCAGCAAAAGGAACTTTGAAAGGTAGAGGAAAGTTTTCTCTTCCCTCATCGTAGTATAGGAAGGCACACAAGAAAAGAGGTTGGAATTGATGCTAAGGAACCTATTCTTTATATTTGTTCTAGAAGGGATTATGGGGTAGGGGTTAAGGGGTAATTATCTCCTTTCTGAAGTCAAAAGAGAAGGGCTTCAGAGATACTATTCAGAAAGCTAGAAATTTGTCCTGTGCAATTTGGGAGGGAAGTGAGTGAATATATTCTGACCCCTGCCTGGGGAATTTGAAAATGAGAGGTGTTCTGAATACAGGAGCAAAGGCTGTTTGGATGCTGCATTGTGACTGGCCGGGTCTCTCAGAGTTTGGGATTCAGAAGGAAGAAAGTAATAAGCATGAGGGCTTCCGATGGACAAGATGGCCCACATTCTAGAGAGAGCTGGTGTGGAGTGTGGAGCTCACATTGTGCAAGTGGGTTTCTGAAGGGGTGAAGGGGTTTCAACAGGAAGTGACTGGAAGTTAGCCCTGGAATTTTTAGGGGTTGAGGAAAGAGCCATAAGCATGGAGTAGGAGGAAGGTGTAGCAATCATATCAAGGAGGTCTCCCAAGAATTGACAAACATGTCTCCTAGGGAAAGGAATCAAGTTTACACTGGTCAGGCCTGGAGAGTGTGCTGAAGGTTCACATTAGCTTCAGACAAGTATAACTGGTCCTGCTTCTTTAAATCTCCTCTCCCCCTATTCTTGGGTCAAAAACTATGTACAAGAGGGGAAGGAGGAAAAGTACAAGGTTATGAAAGTAAGTGCTATGGACTGAATTGTGTGCCCCTCCCCCCAATTCATATACTGAAACCTCAAACTCCAATGTAGTTGAAGGAGCTAAGTAAGGTTACATGAGGTCATGAGGGTGGAGTTCTGATCCAATGGGATTAGTGTTCTTTTAAAAAGAAACACCAGAGAGATTTCTCTTCTGCCTTGTGTGGACATAGCAAGAAGGTGACTGTCTATAAGCCAGGAAGAGAGTCTTCACTAGGGACTGAATCGACCAGCATCTTGATCTTGGACTTTCCAGATTACAGAACTGTGAGAAATAAATATCTGTGGTTTAAACAAACCGTTCCATGATATTTTGTTATGGCAGCCTGAGCCAAAGCACATAGTGAGAAACCATCTAAGCCCTCTCCTATAATTGTCACAACTTGGAGGGAGAGACAACTCTCAACTTCAAACCATGCTTATAGTTTTAATGATTATAGTAAGTGGGTATTTTTACTGAGTTGAGACCATAAATTGTTGTTTTTTTATTCCCAGTGAGTGAATAGAAACACCATAGGATTATTTGAGATTTCTTCCAGGGACTGAAGAAGAACTAGCCCAGAGTGGATTTAAGAAGCCAGCAGAGACAGAAGAGAAAGCTGCATGATGAGTATATCCTCAGAATTGTTCTTGTTCAACATATCGATTATACATTAGCCTCCAAAATCAATATATCATGTTACATAGTAGAGATAACACATACCCTTAAGATATGGCTGTACCTGGTTGAGCACACCATTCAGAGATGGTCTCACCATGGAAATAAAGACAAAGGAGAAAGGGAGAGCAGGCTGACACCTATCCCAGTACTTCACAGGGGGTGAGACTCTTGGCCCAAAAGCCTAAAATGTTTCCATTCCACGGCAACTGTCCCTCTGGTGGGTGAAAGGACATCCTCTTCTCTTGGAGGAGAGATGTTTCTTAGGATCAATTAATTTCCAATTTAACGATAACATTCTCACTTTTGGGTAAGTTGGCTACCCATGACTGGAAGTGAGAGTGGAACACACCCTTTTGTTAATATAAGTTCTTCTAGTCTTCTGGATGACTTGGTGATTCACAGCAAATTCATGGATTGGCATTCTGGTTTGTGTTTATCAGCCCCCGTAGGCTTGGTTAATGTGCATCTGTCCCTGAGGGGAGTGTCTATTTTCAGTGTCTTGTTATCAATCAATCATCAAGCAACAGATTAATGAGATTTTTAGTTTTAAGACAGATATCCAAGTCCTAGTAAATTATCAAGGTAAATACTTTATTGTGAGTCTATTGGCAACTAGCTGTCTGTGGTTCTGAAGACACTATTATCAGAGGCTTTTCAATTCCAAATGTACCAATGGTCTATATAGACTTACGGAGGATTCAAGTTTGTGAGCAGTCAGAGAAGCCATGCAAATTATAGCATTTAAATTGAAATTATTTTAACAAATGATCTAATTTCCTCCATTTCTCATGGTTATCTTATTGTTGGAAAGGGTCATACAACTTCTTACCTTAACAGATTAAAGCATATTTGGTATTTCATGGGTAAACTGCCATAGGTGTGAAGCCAGAGCTCACTTATAACTTGTGTAAAAATAAAATTGTGTAAATAGTCTGACAAGAAAATTTGATTTCCTTTCAGTTACTAAAAACCAAAACAGGGAGATTCTGTCCATTAGCCAGTCTAATCTAGTTTCTTCAGCTACCCTGGTCCTTTTCCCAAGCAGGATAATTCTCATTACTAAAACAGTATAGCTCCAAAACAGGCCACATATGTATGAATTGGTAAAAAAAAAAAAAAAAAACACCAGCAATATTCTTGACCTTCTACCAACATGAAACTAGAATAGATTAATGCTCTCTTTGTAGGAAGAAGCCCAGTCAGATAGAAAACAGAAGTCCCAGATTTTGATTTTTAAAAGTTGACCTTAATAAAGGCAAAATATATAGCCTCTTTCACCACTTGTCTTTACACCTTTTAATTGACTGAACAAAGTGAAACCATTCTTTCAGGTTCAAGAGTCAGCCTTCCAAAAGTATCTGTTTGTTTGATGTTAGATTTTGAAGATGTTGACTAACATTGTCAAAATTTGTTAGGCCCAATAAAGTTTATGTTGTTCAGTTGCCAAGCACGGTTAATGGCGCCAAGGGATAATGTAATGTGTTTGGATATTCTTCTTATGTGATGCTAGTTTTCCCAGAAATGAGTAAATGCATGAGAATGTAGGGCGGGCTTATTGATTCAAATGTCAATAAAGCTAAAGATAAAAACTTAGCAAAGTTGAAACAAAAACATGACCTTTAGTCTATATACCAGACTTCTAGTCAAGATGGCGGCATAGGTAGACATGACTCGTCCCTTCACATAACCACATAAAATTACAACTAAAATATAGACTAACCATCACTTAGAACCATCAGAAGCCAAGTTGAATGGAAATATGATAACCCAAAGCCAGAAAGGATTGACTCATGGAAGAAGCTGCTAGAGCACTAAACAGTTCCTCTTAAAGAAGCCACACATGGACTCACCTACTCATACCCACTTCCTCTGAGCTCCAACACTAGGGCAGCAGATTGAAAGGCCACAGTGGAGTATGGGAAGAAACTGAAGTATCTGGCATCAAGGTGACCAGGAGCCATTGTCCTTTTCTAAACCCTCCCTGAACAGAGCCAGGAAGCTGGTGTCAGAGACTCCATTAACCTGGCTAACACTGTTTCACCCACCTTGAAGATTCCCAGAGACTACCCCCCACCCCAGTTTATGGACCCACTCAAGCTGCTTTTCCATATGAATGGCTGGTCATGGCTGGTCATGGCTCACATTTCACAACTTCCTCAACCCTATCAAACAACCAAGAGCTGGCTTCAGTGAGCTCCAGGCCTGGCACTAGTAGCATCCACCCTAGATTCACAGCTTGATTTTGCCTTGAAATCTCTAAGCCCAGCACAAGTAGCAGCATCTCAGGTTGCCTGGGCAAAACACAGGCAGGGGCTGATCTTGGCCTGCATCACCTGGGAAACCTCAGGGCCTGTGCACCAAATGGACAGCTATAGACCACCAGAGCACCACCACCCTGCCCCTGCACAGCTGATCCTCCATGGAGGGCAGAGGTTGGTGGTAAGTTGTCAAAAGCTAATACCTGCAGCTGACTGGCTTGGGTAAATCCCTTCCATTGATTTTCCAATAGCAACCAAGGCTCAACTACAAGAGGAGGGTATACTCAGCTCACATGAAGGGTGCAACTCAAGTAGCCAGCTTAGGTGAAAGGGGGAGCCCATGCCACTGGACCCTACAGGACACCTACTACACTAGACCATATGACCAAGACAGAGTTAAAGCAGCTCTACCTAATATAACAAATACAGGGAGGCTGCCAAAATGAGGAGACAATGAAACACGGCCCAAATGAAAGAACAGATCAAAACTCCAGAAAAAGAACTAAACAAAATGGAGATAAGCACTCTATCAGATGACAAGTTCAAAACAATGGTTATAAGGATGCTCAAGGAAATTAGTGAGGACCTCAGCAGTTAAAAAAAAGATCTAATCAGAAACAAATTATTCACTAATTGAAATAAAGAACAGTTTACAGGGAAATAACAGTACAGTGGATGAAGCTGAGAGTCATATCAATTATATAGAATATAAAGAAGCAAAAAACAACCAATCAAAACAACAACAACAAAAAGAATCCCAAAACATGAGGATAGTATAAGCAGCCTCAGGGGCAACTTCAAGAAGTTCAACATTTGCATCATAGGGGTACCAGAAGGAGAAGAGAAAGAATAAAAAAATCTATTTTAAAAATAATGAAAGAGAACTTTCCTAATTTGTTGAAGGAAATAGACACACAAATCCAGGAAACACAGAGAGTCCCAAACAAGATGGATGCAAAGAAGCCCCCTCCAAGACTCATCATAATTAAAATGCTAAAGGTTAAAGGTAAAGAGAGAATCTTAAAAGCAGAAAGAGAAAAGCAGTCAGTTACCTACAGGGGCGTTCCCATAAGACTGTCAGCTGATTTCTCTAAAGAAACTTTTCAGGCTAGAAGAGATTGGCACAAAATATCCACAGTCATAAAAAGCATGAACCTATAGCCAAGATTGATATAACCAGCAAAACTATCTTTTAAAAACAAAGAGCAGAAAAAGAGCTTCCCAGATAAGAAAAAACTAAAGGAGTTCATCATCACCAAGCCATTATTAAATGTTAAAGTAACTTATTAAGAAAAAGAAGATCAGAACTATGAAAAATAAAATGGTAAAATATATCAGCAATTGAATCTAAAAAAGAAATTAAGCAAACAAGAAGAATGGGGACAGAATTATGGATACAAAGAGCATTTTGATGATTGCCATTTGGGAGGAGGATATGGGGGAATAGGTGAAGAGGTGAGAAGATTAAGTACAAATAGGTAGTTACAGAAAAACCACGGGGATATAAAGTACTATATAGGAAATGGAGTAGCCAAGAAATTTATATGCATGAGAATGGACATGAACAATGGTAGAGGGATTACCTGAGGAAGTAGCGGGTGCTGGTGGAGAGAGCTCAAAGGGGAAAAATCAGGACAACTGTAATTGCATAATCAATAAAATATAATTTAAAACATTTAAAAACACTATAAAATTTATATACCATAAAATTTACCCATTGTAAGTATTCAATTTTTAACCAATTGGATTTTGTGCAACCAGCACCACATTGAGTTTTAGAACTTTTCCATTGTTTCAACAGTTTCTTTATGCTTTTTTGAAAAAATATTTTATTTATTTAATTTTAGAGAGATGGGAAGGGAAGGAGAAAGAGAGAGAGAGAAACATCAATGTGTGGTTGCCTCTTGCATGTCCCTAACTGGGGACCTGGCTTGCAACCCTGGCATGTGCCCTGGCTGGGAATTGAACCAGTGACCCTTTGGCTTGCAGGCTGGCACTTAATCCATGAGCCATGCCAGTCAGGGCTCTTATGCTTTCTTGCACTAAATCTGAACTTTTCCTTCAGCTTCAGGCACCAATCTAATTTCTGTCTCTATAGATTTCATATAAATTCAATATAATATGTACTCTTTTGTAAATTTGGCTTCTTTTGGTTGACATAATGCTTGGCAATTATGAATCATACTACAGTGAACATTCTGTGCAAATCTTTGTGTAGAAGTTTGGTTTTATTTCCCTTGGGTAGATACTTCAGAGTGGAATTGCAGGGTTGTATCATGACTTTATGTTTAACTTTTTAAGAAATTATTCAATCATTTTCCTAAGTGGCTCTCTCATTTTGTGTTCCCATCAGCAATGTATAAGGTTCCCAATTCTCTCCATCTTTTACAACACTTATTATTTCCTGTCTTGATTTTAGCTATTCCAACGAGTGTGAAAAGATAACTCATTGTTGTTTTAATTTGCGTTTCTCTAATGAGTAATGACATGAAGCATCTTTTCATATGCTTATTAAATATTTATATACCTTCCTTGGTAAAAATATCCATTTAAATTGCTTACCCATTTTTAAATTGAGTTATGTGTCTTATTATTTGTAGAGCTATGAAATATTTTTTTATATTCTAGATACAAGTCCTTTATTAGATACATGATTTGCAAACATTTTCTCCAGTCTGTGGCTTGTTTTTCCATTTCTTAGTAGGGTTCTTTGAAGCACAAATGTTTTTTTTTGTTGGTGTTGTTGTTGTTGTTTTGTTTTTAATTTTATTGTTGTTGTATTACATCCATCCCCTTTTTGCTCCCCTCTGAAGCACAAATGTTTTTAATTTTGATGAAATCCTTTTATTTTATGGATTATGTTTTCGTATGACTTGCTGATTTTTTGGGAGGGTGTAATTTTCAATGGGAACATATAGTCACCTCTGTCCCATTTGCTATGTTCTCAAAGCTGCCCCAAAGTATTCTACTGAAGCAAAAGAGTGATAAAGAAGTTTTCAGGAAGGCACCATCTCTAACAAATTATTTCAAGAATGGAGACAAATGAGCTGCATTGAATAAAGAGAGAAAAATTCTAAAATACAGCATGAAATCTATCACTAGAGAAATGTTACAGTAAACCTAACATTAAATTAGTATTAATAAGATGGTGGGGGAAAAAGCAGGAGGGAAGAAGTGGTTAAAAATTAATGTACTGAGTTTTTCCAGGAATACTAAGATAAATGCAGAAATTTTTTTGGTGACTTTGACTAGCTGGACCAGGGGAGGGACTGATGGTATTTCTTCTCCATCATTCTCCCATCTCTCTTCTGGTAGTGACATGGGATTGGGTGGGTTAGTAGAGTGTAAAAAAGAGGACAAAAACCATGCACTCAACAATATACAGGGGAAATAATGATGTGCAAAAGTTGGAGTCAGAAAACTCAAGCTTAGTCCCTGGCTGGTGGCTCAGTGGATGAGCGCCAGGGCACATACCCTGGTTGCAAGCCAGGTCTCCAGCTACGGAAAGAAAGAAAACTCAAGCTTCTATCTCTGCTCTCTCCCAACTAGCTAAGTTGCCTCAGGACAATTGCTCTTGGAGAGTCTTTGCTTCTTCTTTGATATGGGAACAACAATTCCACTTTATAAGGGGTTGCGAGGACCAGCTTTTTGTGTGTGGGGATGAGGAGTGGGGTGGTGGTGCTTGTGAATGAGCCTGCTACACAGCAGGAACCCACTAGAATCTACCACAAAGACAAAGCATACTTAGGCATGGCAAGACTGCAATATGCAACAAAATTCTACATTCCTGCTAACCAGACAGTGTGAGACAGGATCCTAATGTCCATCAGTACAGTAATTGGATTTGAGGAGTAGAATATGGGAAAGATTCCTAGAGCATGAAACCCCACTTTCTTTCTTTCTTTCTTTCTTTCTTTCTTTCTTTCTTTCTTTCTTTCTTTCTTTCTTTCTTTCTTTCTTTCTTCCTTTCCTCTTTTTTTTTTTTTTTTTTTTTTTTTTTTTTTTTTTTTTTTTTTTTTTTTTTTTTTATCTTGAGTTATTAGAGGTGTGGGAGATCTTAGACTCCGGTTGAAAGATGAATGATATGGTAGAACAAATGGGAGAGGAAGAGATTAGTTGAAATCTAAGTACTGTCATTAACAAAGGAAAAAGCAGGAAGAATTTTTCTCATCAGACAAATAAAGGGATTGGCATAGATAACCTCTGAGACTATTTTTTGCCTATGACTCCACCATGAGGAAAAGCTTTTCATAGAAGTGAGGCTGCACTTGCCAAAGGAGAGTTTTCAGAAGAAATTTTAAGGTGGTTGATAAGTCAGAGCTGAAAAAAAAATTCCCTAAGAGCAGAGGTATTTTGAATGTAGTAAGAAAGCAGAAATAAAGAATTCCTACCTTAAGACCTATGTCAGTACTTAAAAATGAACGTGTGGGAAAACACTGAGAACAAGTTCTGTACTGTAAATAAAACTTCCTTCAGATAGGAAATCCAGAAAAGGTCGGTATTTTGGAATGTGATGCCGGCAATGAGTACCTTGAACATCACAATGTTAGACATAGTTATTCAGTTTGAAAAAGCCTGGAGATTTGCAAACAGGTTATGAAAACCAGGAAGGCAATTGAGAGGCAGGTCATTTAAAGGGCCTGGACCTACACCTGGGCTTGGAAAATTACCATGATCCACACATGTCATAGTTAAATCAATTATCATTGAAAAGAGTATTTCAGAGACTAGCAATTTCCCCTAGTTCTCTAAGCCTGCAAATCTGACTGTGAGCACCAAGGAGCTTAAGGCATATGTTGAAGGCTGTGACTGAGTTTTAAAATATGTCCTTCCATTCTTGATCCTGATGTTCTATAAACAAATAACCAGTAAAACAATGCAGTCATCACATCTGTGTGGATTATTTCTCATTCTTCTCTCTGAATCTTTTCCCCACTGGTCACTGCTCTGGAAGGCTGCCCTTCTGCAGGGTCTTTGCCCTCTAGACCACCCCTGCTGGGACCTTGGCAAATACCATACTTTAGTGCTAGGCGTTAGGAAAGAAATTTGATTGAACTGGTCAGAATGGGGGCGGGGGGGTGCTTGTGTGTGTGTGTATGTATGTGTGTTTGTGTGTGATTTCTGAGTATACCAAATTGTATAGAGAAAAAAATGAGAGCTACCTTTTACTTTTGGGTCAGATGCTCCTAAGTTCCTAAAGGGACATGAATATAACTTACCTAATTTTACTTCAGACTCTCTGTGTGCAGGCTGCCCAGCATAATGCTCTTAGAACTTCATCATATGCTCACAGATGAATGGGACAGGGAATGCTGGCTTGGAATGATATTGTGTCTCTTGGATTCACAGTCTCTTACTATCTCTGGTTCCCTCTTCTTTTCAATGAATAACTACTTAGTTATGAAAAGATAACTATAAATTCAGAGTTCAAAAAATATGAAGTGGGAACCTTTTCCCTTCTGAATAATGTAAAGATATTTTGAATAACAGAAATATTTTTCATTATAAAAATAATACATTATTATTAGAAAACCTTGAAGTGAAAATAGGTAAAATAAATATACGGGTTTCTCATTCCCCTCAGACCCTCCATCCCAAAACTGCCCCAATCCCACACTCAGGGGTAACCATTGCCTAACCATATATATATTTTTAAGACTGGATAAGATGAACACATTTCCTTTAGATATTTTTAATATGTGATGAAAAAGAGTCAGAGAGAGAGAGAAAAGTAATTTTTATCTATCCCACTCTAGATGGGCAGGAAGGGATAACACTTGTGCAAAATGGATTCATGTATCGAGAGAATTCTATAAAGGAGGTAGAATAAAAGGCAAGGTGAAAAAAAGATTCTGAGAAAAGTGTACCTCCGAGAGTGGAATTCATTTTTCTTGGGAGGAAATGAAGAAAGGATTCAGTATTAGCACGTTTTAAGAATTGAAACTGTGAGAGAGAAGTAGCGATGGAGTGTGGTTCACACACCATGGGAAACGGCTCTCTGAAGGGAATGTGAAGGGTGCCCACAGGGTGGTGACAAGGGTCCCGCAAGGGCTGTCAGTGAAATGAAGAAGATGGTTGGTGACATTTGATTGTTGGATGTTCAATTCTAAACCCTCAGGCTATCCATTTTTCATAAAGGCAAAGGAAAGATCGGGTGGACTAAAAAATGGTTGTTCATAAGAAAATATTAATCAGGCTATAAAAAGCATGATGTGAGAAGGGCAGTAATATTCCCAATAGTACATTTTCTTAAATAATTGAAGATGATGATTATAATTAGAAGGTGTGACTAAGAAAATAAAGACCAGTGATGTTTACTAAATAGGGCATATGAGAAAATCTCTTTGTTTGTTTGTTTATTTGTTTATGGCTACAACTGTTTGCAAAGCCTATTACTGATTTGTAACTAGACTTCCTAGAATTTCTCTACTTATCTCTCAAAAATAGCCTCTATATTATTGGAAATCATTATGTTGAGATTGAAGCTCTAGAGGCATTTTGTATGTGAAAAACATCTGAAAATAATATCCTGTACAAGCTTAAACCCATTTAGGAAAGAGAGAAAAATCTTCCTTAAGGGGAAGTGAGAAGAAAAATGAGGAACAAAACTGTAAAAAAGAGGTAGGCTAGAAATGTTTATGTTCAGTAACTCTGTTTTATTGGTTTCTGAGTGCGGTGTGAAAAAAAGTTAATAGATGATAATTGAATGGGAAGTGACATAGTGGAGAGAAGAGAATAAATTTGTCAAAATAAGGTTAAGCTCTTTTTGTTTTTATTCTTGTTAAGCAGTTATTTGTTGAACTGGGAGTTATGAAGATAAAAAGAGTTGATATATGGGAAGACATAACACTTTTGTTATCTATGTTTTTAAACTTCTTTTATGGCCTTTACTCCCACTCAAATATGTTGCAATGTTAGGTGGAAATCTAGCTCTGAAAAGTCAGCAACCAGCATTTCCTCTAATTATCCCATCATTGAAAGTCCTACTGTTCAGGACTAGAACGGAGAATTTCAAGTAAGCATTTCTTCAGGTGGGCGGACAAAGCCAGTGTGAGCAGAGTGTTTATTAGAAAGGGGCAAAACCAGATGTTTCCCTCTTCAGTCCTGTGTAGCTGTTTGAATCCAGCAGTGGGTTCTAAACTAAAATGGCAGTTTAATTGAACAACTCTTTGTAAGTCACATGCTAATCAGCTGCATGTTCAAAAAAAAAAGCCCCTAGTTGCATTTCAGTTTGTTGAATATCAGCAGCCTCTGTTACTCTTGATTGTAAGGCACAGTGGGGCCACTTGCTGACACCAGGGCAATGTGGTCTCTAGGCCATAGGAAGAATGAGAACAAAGGCAGCTTTGGGCTCTGGCTACATTCTCTCCTGTTCTGCTCTCCACAGTCTTCCCTCACCCCTTGTTTCCTCCTTTCCCCTCCCCCTCTCTTCTCTCCTTCTCTTGGCAACTGCCTGTGCTCCTCTGTCCACTCAGTTGTTTGAAATGGCTTCTTCTGGATGCCAAGCCTCCTCTCCCTCCTCTCTTTGAATGTGCATGTGCTGTACCTTCACCCTGGACTGCTCTCTCTCCTCTTCACTACATCCTGTCTGCTCCTTTAGTGTCTTTTCAGGTGCAGCCCTTTACGGGCTGCAGCCTTCTGTCCCCCAAGGTTGGGGTAAATGTCCCACTTGTGAGCCTCCAGGTTTGCTACTGCCAGTCATTCTGTCTTAGATCTTTCTCTTTGTATTGCAATTGCCAGACATCCTGTGCCTTTCTCCCACTGTATGTGAGTACCCAGAAGGTTGGACTGTCCCTTGCGTCGTCCCTGGAAGCATCTGTGAAAGGCACACCCTAGGGCCGTGCAGTGCCCTTCTGACCAGGAACTTAATATATACAGGGTGGGTAAAAGTGGGTTTACAGTTGTGATGCATGAAACACAGAGTTAATAAAGCTATTATAATCATCATAATCTTCATGTATTTTTCCTTACAAACAACTGTAAACCTACCTTTGCCACCCCTGTACTTATGGAATGGATGACTGAGTAAATAAATGAAATCGATTACTCACACTTCTGAATTGCACATAAATTGTTCATGTGTTTACAAACCTAGGCATTCCAAGTTTGTCTTCCTTCTCATGGTGTGAATCAAGTTCACTTGGGTCTGTAGTTTAAGTCCAGAATTCTATAGTGTACATTACTATAAGTTTAGCACTAAGTAAAAGTGCTGAAGCTGATAGAGAAGGGCCTGACTCACCATTGTCTTGAACCCCCTAATTGAGGACTCTAGCAACTGATGCAACCTGACTGGAAAAAGAAACAGCCCATCTGCTGGGAGATGGCTCAAGTTGAATGGCATCGACCCTATCTGGGAGTCGAGGTCTAGTTTGGCCAGCAAATGACTGAACTGGTTGCTATTCCTCTTGAAAACTTCCATTCCCAATTGGAGGAATTCATAATGTGCAAAGAAAATGATGTTTTGGGATTTATATTTTTGTGATCAAAAGAATAATCTCAAGAGGTACCTTTGTGTTTATCCTCTCATAAACTCTTATTTTGGGTCTTTAGCTAGATTACAGAAATTAGACTTAATGTTTCTGATTTGACTGCATCATGGCCTGTGAAATTCACAAATTAACCATCTGTATAATGTAGAAATGGTCTAGTTCACACTTACCTCTTCCTTGGGGGTCCATTACTACCCACTTCCACCAAGGCTCATGCTCACCTATAAAAGGAGTAAAAATGTAAATTTAAACCCTAACCTAGTTTCACAGCCTGGTGTAAATAACCCTATTCTAGCTCTTTTCTGTATGCACTGGCCCTACCTGCTGAGCTTCAGGTATCATATTCCTAGTGGGGCTTGATGTGAATTATTGGGATATCAGCATCAAGAAAAAAATCATGTTCTGTTTCTAAATTAATTGGAAGCAGAAAGGGTTCAACTACACTTCTTTGATAAGAAAGTGGGATTTTCCTGCCAAAGTTCATGGGGAAATTTTTTGGCTTACATGATTTTATTGTCTCAACCATGGAGGTCAGAATGTCCTCATGTATAAGGAACTTATTTCCAGTTGCCAAGCTCTTCACCAACTCAGAATTAATTTCTCTCTGGGCTAGGTTCGGTGCCCTTGTCCATAGGCCAGTTTGTGTCTCAAGAACCATTTTGTCAAAATAAGTAAGTATGCAGAAAATCTCCACGCTGGCTTGAGGGCATTCGTTACAAGGGAGCACAAGAGGCAGAAGATCTAGGATGGGAAGGTCAGAGAAAAAAATCAGGTCAGTCTCGATTTAAAATGGCTATTTAAACAGCAAGCCTCTAATATAGGTAATGGCATAAAAGTTCATTATTATGATAGGAAGCCATGTGTATGTACATTAAATATTTTGTTTTGTTAATTTCAACTCCAGCTTTTGGTTTCCAGGGCATTTTAGATTAGGCAGAAGCTGAAAGGAGGTAACATACATGTAAATTATTGCCTTTTGCAGTATAAATAACCCACTGGTGGTGTGTTGTCTGATGGTAATGGTTTAAGCCAAGATTCATTTTTACCTGGGGTAAGATTTTTTCAGAACCACCTTTAGGAACAACTGCATTAGAAAAGGAATGAAAAAAGGGGAAGCTTGTCTGTCAGCATGGTCACTAAATGCTCCACTCCAGAAAACTAGCTGGTACTTGGTCAGTCATTCAATGTTGATAGTCCCTGGGACACCTGGATCAGGTGTGTCCTTCCTTACCTTAGTGGTGAAGGAACTACGTACTCGGACAACATCAAATGTGAACTGACCAACCAGCCTCTCAAATTCCCATGCAAATCACCCATCAGGTATCAGGTGCTGCCAAGAATAGTCTTGTAAACAAAAATATCTGTCTCATTTCCCAAGCTTTAATGCATATAATACCACCATGAAAGATTTTTACCTTCATATTGAAGAGTTGAGTTCACAAGCCAGAAGTTTGGGGTTCTGTCACTGTGTTATTGTGACAAGCCACTTCACCACTTTGAGTCCCAGATTCTCATCTATAAAATCTGATTAGCAATGCCATCTTTCAGGTTGTTGTGAGAATTAAATGAAGTAGTAGTTGCTTTTGGACATTGGTACCTATGAAAATTACCTTGGGGGGTGGGGATGGATGTAATACAATAACAATAAAATTAAAATAAAAAAAGAAAAAGAAAATTACCTTGAGTATTTGTTAAAAATATAGATTCACGGGCCTCCTTCAGAAGATAATATACACTGACTTATTTTGCAAATATAAAGAGTTGTACAAACACAATTAACTGCTCTTATCATCCTGGGTGTTCCTGGAAGGGTTAACCCTTTCAGCCATTTACACAGGATAAGGAGTAAGAGTTAATGAATCTGACAGTCACTGAATCACTAATACAGTCAAGGCCCATTCCACACATTATATAATTTAACTATCTGAGGTAGGATTAGTATTCCCACTTTTCAGATGAGAAAATTGAGGCTGAGAGAAGTTAAGATTCTTGTTCAGTATCACATAGGTAACAAATGCCGTCTGTGAGCCTGCGTTCCTCATCTCCAAAGCCCAAGCTCTTACCACGATACAAGAATTAATTCATTAATTAGATATGGGTTCTTTCTAAGTGCCCATAAGTAAAGACCAGACTTTGAGCAGAGGGGGAAAATATATAAATAAGTCCTTAAAGTGTGGGTCTCAGGTGAGCAGCTTTTAGCACAGCCTTAGGAACCTGTTAGAAGTGCAAAGCCTAGCCCTGGCTGGTAGCACAGTGGATAAGGTGCCGGCCTGCGAACTCAAAGGTCACAGGTTCGATTCCCCACCAAGGGCACATAACAAGGTTGCAAACCAGGCCTTCAGTCAGGTCTGTGGCTGGAGGCAGGTGAAAAGCAACCATACATTGATGTCTCTCTCCCTCTCTGCCTCTCTCCCTTCCCCTCCTTCTAAAAATAATGAAATAAAAAATCTTAAAAAAAAAAAAAAAAAAAAGAAGTGCAAAGCCTTTGACCCCACCCCAGATTTCTGGATCAGAAACTCCTCACTGGGGTCCAGGAATCTAAGTGGTTTTTGTTAGAGATTTTATTTATTTATTTCCAGAGAGAAGGGAGGGAGAAAGAGAGGGAAAGAAGCATTAACGTGAGAAACATCGATCAGGTTGCCTCTTGCACATGCTCCAGCTGATACCAAACCCACAACCCAGTGTCGTGAGTGTCGGCTTGAATATAGACTTTCCTGTAAGTGAGCAGGGCAGCTGCTTGGCCAGCTGCCTGCTGAGCAGCCCAGTACCAAGGAATGGACGAGAGTCACATGAGGTAACTCCACCATTCACTCAGCTTTTATTGAATGCAGGTTCACTCAAAGCAGAACATCAACGTACATTGATATCCTACTCACACTCTAACAGTCTAAGGGAAATATAACACATATACTCAGCAATCAAGGTGGGTTAATGAATCCAAGTCCCAGAGTCTCAGTCTGCAGGTCAGGGAGACAGCACGGTGTGCAAGGGGGCTGTCAGGGTCTTGCAAGAAAGGATCTATGGAGCCAGGTGGGGAGCAGGGCAGACAGAGTTCTCAGTCCAGCAGGACAGAGCCTCCAGCAGCCAATGCCAAAGGAGGTCAGTGTGATCCGGAGCATTAATTACTCTGCTGTGTGAAGCTCAGCTGTCTCCACAGTGGTCTGGAGCCTGCCTCAGTTATACCTTGAGAGTAGTGTACTACCCCCTTTTGGGCCTCTTGATAAATGTCTTGGCACCCCTGATGGCAAATGGGGAATTTCCCCAGAAGCCTATTTGTGGGTGGTCCTGCTCTGCAGATACAGCTGTTTTGATCTCCTGTGCTGATATCTTAGGTGACACATCCTCGCCAGATGTGCCAGACTTAGGTAATTTCCTTCTTGAACCAAAGTGTCAGGCTGACTGGCAGCCATCTTAGTTGGCATGAGTTTTACAAAAACAAAGTTGACACTTTGTTTTACATACCTTATCCTATCTTGACAGACCAACACTTTTTTATTGGTTCTGCTCTCCACACCCAGGCATGTGCCCTGATCTGAAATCGAACTGGCAACTTTTCACTTTGTGGAAAGATGCCCAACCAACTGAGCCACACAAGTCAGGGTGGAAATCTGGGTTTTAACAAGCCCTGCAGGTGACTGTGATGCACACTCACATGTGACAACATTTGCTATGGACCTGAGACATTGGGTGTGAGTGTCTGTGTGCATCTATGTTGTGGAAGGGCCCTGGGAGGTGGAGGGAAGGAGCAGCAAGAGGCAGGAGACACCATGGAAAGGGGGAGGTAACTGAAGGCAGAGGTGAGAGACCTCAGAGCACTCACCTTCACTCAGGCCACCCTTTGTTTGTCTTCCTCTGAGGCTCCAGGCAGGGTGCCTGTGGCCCACACACCCTACACCAAGGAATCAGATGGTGTCAGCAAAGACTTCTACAAATCAAAGGGTCTGCTAAACATCTAAGCCAATCATTCATTTATTTTACTTAGATGACCAGAGGTTTAGGGCAAGTTCAATAATAAAATGTTTAACTAAGTATCAGAATGATCTCATAATGAATGGAAACAGAAAATGTGCCTTTGAAAAATGTTTCCCTTTTCTTTTTACTTTTAACTCACCTCCCCACATCCCCTATCAGAAAACACTATCTGGACATCATGTGAGCCTTTTGCTCTCTTTCAAATTAAAAAAAAAAAAAAAAAAAATTTCCCTTCAAAAATTTTGTTGAGATTTAAAAAGAGTGAGTAGAAATCAATAACCAAATGACAGGAGACCTAAATAAAAATTAGAAAATAAATGCCCTTAAGAATGGAATGAATAAAATGCAATTTTTGAACTAACTGCATAAGCCCATGAATGAAAATTAACCATAAGCATAAAAGACTTATGGAAATTGCTAAATGTGGCAGAAATGGATTCTTTCATTAAATTTCTTTATATTTTAAAAATGTAGTTTCTGAGAAAGCAAGTGCATTTACATGGTTCAAAATAAAAAATTCAAGAGGACACACGACAAAAAATCTCCCTCCTACCCCCATCCTGCAACCACTCAACTCCTCTAGCCATAGACCCCAAGGTAATCAGTTTACTATAAATCTTTCTAGAGATAGTTCACACATTTAAATATCTTAGATAATTTTCAGAATACTATAGTCTTCTGTATCTTACTTTTTTCAAAGCCTGATAAGTTTCAAACTGTGAAAAGTGTATTTTATATAAAACTATGATTCAGAATGATCACTGCACCTTCCAAAAGAGTCTTCCCCAAATAGGAGTATTGCAATGCAACTTGCCCTTCTGTGAAATAGTGCCACAGTCATAAGCTTCATCACACTGCAGAGAGAAGCAGGACATGAGCTGGTGTTCCCGGTAAATACGCTTGAGCTGGTGGCTAAACAAGAGGGAGTTTTGCCATGTGTCAGACCTTGACCTCCACAGGTTCAGAAACACCTTTTCATGTCACCAGCTCTTGTGCCAACCTGCTGGGACTCTCAGAGAAAACTTGTAAATACCTGTTCTAAATAACACTCACTGGCTAGTGCTGGCCCTCCTCCAGGTAAGTCTACCCAGGAAACCAAATCGCTCGCTAGAAGGTCAGTTGGTAGAAGCAGAGTCAGAGCCTGAGGCATTAGTACGTGGTACTATCGGCTTTTGCCATTGAGCAGCTCATTGCTTTTGGTGAGCAAACTATGACTTGTGGAGCTGTTCTTTTCCTTGAGCCGTTATTACGAATGCTTTTGGCATGCCACACGGCACTCCCGTTGCTGCATTCAATTCTCACGCAGTGCTCTGAGGTAAATCCAATCCATGTGTTACACACTAAGACGCTGAGGCGAAGGGTCACAGGGACTCCTCCCTAGTCTTCGCTACTCTCTCTGGATGAGCATTGGGAAAACTGGCTAATTTACATATTCACTCTTCCCACAGGCTAAAGAAAAGCAAGGTCCCAGTTCTCATTACACCTGAGTCCTGGTGACACACCTGGCTGTGCAGCAGCCATTCACTCCTGCCTTCAGCATCACTGGTTCTCTGGACACTGAGGATACAAGTGAAGGGGCTCCTGCCTTTACTTCATTGTAAATTAGTATTTACAGTGCAGGGTGCTCTGTAGTGACAAGGTGTATCAAACATCACCTGAGGGTGCCAGGAATGGCTATCATCACTACCATGTATTGAGCACTTACCACAAACCAGGAACTGCTCTAAAATTTTTTTTCTTTACACTTACTTAATCATCTCAGCAATTCTCTGAGGGAAGGACTATTATTATGCCATCTTGCTGATGAGAAAACAGTCACAGAGAGGTCATGTAACTGGCACCCCCAAAATGGCACACAGTATAAGCTGAGCATTTCCATTATGCATTTTTCTTAGTTCATTCAGAGAGGACAATGTATCTGAGTTTTGTGGCATCTTGCTATGACTCTAGGAGCTAACTGTGCTGTGATAGCTAATACTTGATGCTGTGGTCACTATGGTAGTTTCTGTGGAGAAAGAAAACGTGAAGGTGCCCAAGGAAGCTTCTTTGATTTCTAACAGTGTGATTGGCTCACCCTTGAAGAGGGATTGGAGGGAGGATAGTTGACTTGAATAACTGACATCATTTTCAGCATTGCCACCTCATTTCATTCAGGGTGAGGGTGTGGTGCTGCTGTGCTTGGATTAAATTTTCACTCCCTGCACTGGCTACCCGGCCTTCTGGTGAGGAAAGCCCCATTTTGCCATCAGTCAAAGACTGTCCCCCCCATCAATCAGTTTGCTGTCCAACATGTGATATTGGTCACCAGGGAAAAGAGTATGGATGACTCAACAGGACCTATCACTGCCCCTAGAAAACCCAAATCAAGACTTGCTGGCTCTGATTTCCTGGTCTCATTTATCCAAAGGGCAGCATCCTCCCATTGCTTCTAAATGAATCCCCTCCTCCAGAGAGGGGATTTCACAGAAATGTGTAAGTGTGCTGATGAACAAGAATCCACACTCCACATGGGTGGGGCCTATAGGGAAAGAGGACTCAGGAGGCATTTCCAAAGTGGGCTGTTCTAGAATGGAGTGTGGGCTGGGAAGGGGAGACAGAAATGATCTATCCCAGGAAAAGGTTGAAGATCTGCCCTCAGAGAAGAAGCAAGGGTAGGAGCTGGGAGTGGCCACAATCTTTTGCTTGCCCTGAGAACTGGCCCCTTTCCACCTCCATGGCCATGTCTAACCTATATGACTCTATTTTTTCCTTAGCCAGGCATAGCTAACAGGTCCAGAGGGACTTTCTGATCTCAGTGTCACCAATCAGATAGATTTGTCTCTGAGGAATTTGAAAGTCCAAACTGAGAAGGACAGATAATCAGGAATGTATGCCACTGAGTAAGGACAGAGACCTGGAAAGGTTACTGATGCTAATAACTGAATCTACCTTGGGCTCAGCCCTCCCTTGGGTTGGTTGTTCAGATTTTCCCAGGGCTTCCTTATTTGTTTGTTTGTTTGTTTGTTTACTTACCTACCTGTTTAGGTTGGCTAGGGTTGATTTTTGTAATTTGGGATCAGGAGAGCCTTATCTAAGCCTGTCAGAAAGCTGGCAAGCCTCTCTTCAGGCGTCAGTGCTATCCCCCCAAATCTGATGGAAGGAAACCAATTTCTTGTAAGATTGACAGGTTAATTAGCTGAAAATTAAGGCTCCATTGTAGGCTGAGACTACTTGGGAGTGAAATGAAGAAAAGCAATCTCTCTGACCTGCCCTTCTCTCCCAAATCACTAAGATTACGTCTCAGGGAAAAAGATTAAGGTCCAACTGTGACCGATTCCAGCCAGCGGTGGCTTTGAAGTCTGCCCCTGATGATGACCAAGATTTCTAGAACATATGAGTGGCTGCTAAGCAGACTTTACTGCATCGGAATGTCTCCAGAGTATCTGGGGCCAAGGAACATGTATTTTAAACATGCTGTCTCATCGTTTTATTTTTTAGATTATTATTAATATAATTTAGGATATATATATATGTATATGTATATATGTGTGCGTGCGTATATATATATATATATATATATATATATATATATATATATAATCAGTTATCTTAGATAATTCCAGTTCTCTCAAAACATTGACTTCTTATTGGCTTACTGTATATTAGTTTCCTAGGGCTACCGAAACAACAAATAACCACAAATTAGGAGTCATAGGATGACAAGTGCATCCTCTCACCTCTGAAGGCTAGAACTCTAAATTCTAAGTATCGCCAGGCTCATGCTCCCTCTGAAGACTTTAAGGAAGAATCCTTCTTCGGTTCTCCTAGTTCCCGGTGGTTGCCAGGAATCTTTGGCATTTCCTGGCTTGTAGATACGCCACTCCAGTCTCTGCTGCCACTGTTACATGGCCTTCTCTCCCATTGTTTTCGTCCTTACCTCCCTAATCCTTATTGGATTAGGACCCACTCTAATGGGGTATGGCTAACCTTAACTTAATTATATCTGTAAAGACCCTATCTTCAAGTATGGTCACATTTTTCAAGGGTGGGGACACAATTCAATCCACTCTTCCCATTTGACATTTATGTGGTTTGTCAGTTCTCCAAATGATAATACTGCAACAAACATTCTTTTATGGAATAAATCTTTGGTGTCACCTTCTGTGGTTATTTCTCTCTGATATGTTACTAGAAGTGAGGGATGGGTCAAATGAAGTATCAATTAGAGTCCAGTCAGGAAAACAAAAAATACTCTTAGATTTTTATAACAATGAGAAACTTATGTGAAAAATTGATTACATGTGTTTTAGAAGTGGCTGAGGAAGCAGAAGGGGAGATGAGATTGGCTAGAGTTTAGAGGTAAAGTCACAGCCACCCCTGTGGGCATCCGATGGAATTTGAACCATGACAGGCCTGTTGGCAGGAACTGAATCCCCAGCAGTAACTTTCAGATGTACCACTCAAGGTGACAGGGTGGGGACCTGCTTTCTGGTTCCCTCCCATCTACCAGCTTGTCACCAGTACCTTCCAGAGCCAGGTGACCAGGGAGTCTGAAATAAAAGACCCCCAGGGGCCAGCCCCCTTTTCCTTCAGAGCAGATCAGGGGACAGCAGAGGAAGTAGCCTGAGGGCAAGCGGACCTAGAATGGCACAGGTGTGTAGATGTTGCTATGTTGCCCAGTGTTTTCTAGAAAGTGTCTACCAACACTCACAATAACAAGTAATACCTAGGCCAGTATTGATGATTTTCATTTAGTAACTAAGATTTTCAGTTGTAATATTCAATATTTCAAGTAACATCTAATTTCAAAGGCAATACATATAATTTGGAAACTAGACAAGCAAACAGCAAAATATTAAAATCCCCTCTCATTTTATCCCTCAGTGACAACTACTGCTACCAAGGGCCTCATTGGCACCTGTCACTGGTGCATGGACTCAGTACTCAGAAACTGCGTGGACTTCCGTATGAACTGACCTATCACATGCACAGGGAGGGTTGCCTTTGACGAGAGTGTCCGTTTTCTTTCTGAACACCGAAGCTTCTCTTTGGTATTGTTCTCAAAATATACAGCAGATGCAACTTGAAAACCCAGCAAGGAATCCCACAGGCTCTGCCCTCTGATTCCCTGGCTTAGTGATTCAGCCTGCTGGATGTCAGAAGTTTGGAAGGCCTGTTCTCCTTCTTTCATTTCCCCGAGTGCAGCCCAGTGCAGGGCTCACAGTAGATGTGTGTGTGAGTGAGTGAGTGTGTGTGTGTGTGTGTGTGTGTTTAATGATGAGAGAATGAGTACACATGTATTCTCTTTGCAATTAACTACATCAGTGTAGACAGCATTACATACATTCAAAAGTAAGGTAGGGAGAAATTTGCTTGCAGAGTAACTTGAAGTTACTGCCCCTGGCAAGGTTCTCAGAAACTTGACATGCCTCATGCCCTGAAATACTGGAGTTTACCTTTCCTCAGGCAAGGCAGCTTCCTAAGTCTGTGTCTAAATTGATCTAAAATAAAGTAACCCAGGAACACATCCAGGTTTCAGACCAAGCGACACTGGTGCAGCCCATGAGTAAAAGCCTGTCGGGCCTGCAGAAAGGAAGCAGCTTGCCCACCTCCCAAATGGCTGAAGCGGAGCCAGCGCTTGTCCCGGCACCCAACCCTCAGCTCAGCTCACAGTGTGGCGGGCACGGGCAAACCAAAGGCAAGGACTGCCTTCCTACCGCTGGGCTGGGATTGGTCTTGTCTCTGCCCTGTAACTGAAGTGATGACCGAAAGGCCCCCAGGTGCCTTAAGGGGGCATTTTGCAATTTAATTGAGCCTTTGAAAAATTTCCAGATCCTTGTTTTCCAAAAGAAACCAGCAGAGTCCACGTCATGTTGGTATCACGCCCCTTCCTAGGTGCTCAGGAAAGATTTATAGCTTTAGAACAGGTATCAATTGTATCAGACCACTTCAGCTCCAACAACACATTCTGGACCTGACAGCCCACTCGGGAGGGTCAGTATCAGTTTAGTATCTGTCATTTTTCATGTCCTCTTTTTCCTTTGGTTTGCACTTGGACAGCGGCTTTTCCTAGATGCTCACCAAAGATGCATGCATGTGTGAGCACATGCACATTTGTGCGCATGGATGTTTGTGTGCGCAGGGTTTCAGTGTGGCCTGCTGCTGCCCACGCTGTTGCTGAGGGCTGCCTCGTTTGTCGGTGAGGCCACTCCGGACAGGTTCCTGTGGGTCTCTGCCTCCACTGGAGGTCTGTTCCAAGGGCCAGCAGTCTAGATCTTGTTTCTCCTAGTGTCCTGGAAACTAGCAACCCCAAAGAGAAAGACGCTCCTCTTTCGTCTTCAAAACACTAAAGGCTTACTCCATGCAGGATCATCTCAGGTCTTTGAAAATAAGGTCTCTTTGCAGCTGTCCTTCCAGGGCCTGCAGCTTTCCTTCTGTGTGTGTGTGTGTGTGTGTGTGTGTGTGTGTGTGCCCACGCGCTCGCGGGCACACACACTAACACTGCTAGAACATTGCTAAAGTATGGAAAACCATTGGTAACTCCTTGAAAGTAAGAATAAAGGCCCAACTGCCTAGTCTTTATTTGTGGGGCAGAGAAGGTCAAGTCCCCTTTGTTTCTTTCCAAAAGTCTAAAGGGGGGGGGGGCAAAAAGGCAACAAATAATGTTACAATAACTCATCTTGCTACATATTAATTCATTCCAGACTCAAAATCAGGTCACATCTGGATGCCAAAGCCGAAATAAATGTGAGCCAGAGGAAGCGTGGAGACAGGGAGGGAACATTTATGCTAAAAGAAGTGGCACTCACCAGGGGAGGAGGCAGGGCCTATTACAAATCTAAATGCTCAAAGATCTTTGCTCTTTGATTCTAAGCAGTGGAAGGAATCATGGAGACACCATGCCCTGGAATTCCAGTTTAGAAGCCTGTTTCTGACATCCCAGGGAACGTGGACCTAGTCTCCACCACCAGGCACACACAAGGCAGGGAGAGCTGCTTCTCCTGGAGACAGCTCGTTCCATTCTTGCACAGTTCTAAGTGGTTTCGAAGTCATTCCTCATCTGAAAAGCACTCTACACTCCACCTTTTAGCTTTAGGGTTGCTTTTTAATTTTTTTTTTTTTAATTAAAAAAAGATTTTTAGAGAGAGGGGAAGAGGGAAACATCAGTGTATGGTTTTTTATAGACGAGGACATTGAGACCACACAGCTAGTTACTAACAGTGCTGGGATTTAAACCCAGGCATTCTGTCTCTCTCTTGAGTCCATGGACTTAATCACTAAGCCAGTGGTCCTTAAACTTGAGCATGAGTTAGAGTCACAGAGGGGCTGTTCAAACACAGATCACTATTTTCTAATTTCCGTTGGTCTGGGCCTGAGAATGTGCGTTTGTCATTAGTCCCTAGGTGCCGCTGGTGCTGGTAGCCTAAGAAGCACATTTTTAGAACCACTAGCTGGGGCTAACTGAACCCTCCTCTTGCCCTCCATTTTTGAGTTGCTTGCTCTGTCATCTGCCTAGTACCCCAACTCCACAGGAAATGGAAAGCTCTAAGGACCAGAAATAACTGGGTGCCCACTCTCTGCTTTCAGATCCCCTGATATTACTTGTTTTCCTGGCCTTCTCTGCCTATTGTCATCTGAGATGTTCCTGTTCTACATCTACCTTCCAGATACTAGAACCTTCCCCAATCACAGCCACTGCATGGCAGGTTTATCTGTTCTGTGTATTCTACTCTGTCTTCTCCCATTACTGAATAAGCTATAGCTATGATAGCTATCATCCCTTAAGTCTTCTCTGTCCTGGGACAATTAAGTTAGGTCACATGTTCTCTTGTGACATGGTCGTCAAATCTGTCACTGTTCAGATGACCCTCCTCTAATAATTTTCGTAGCCTTCAATGCCCATCTTAGTATATAGAGCTCAGAACTAGAGACAGTGCTATGTGGGATCTGAATGTAATTCATTGGAACATCCCTTCCCTTGTCCCAGTCTTTTATATTTTATTCATGCTACATATAATTACATTTGGTTACTCTTTTGGCATATATTGACTTTGGGCCCAAGACTTCCAAACATTTTTCAAATAAACTCAAATAAACTATCTTCAAACCTATCTTTCTTCATTTTATGCTTATGTGATTTTTTTAAACCTTGACACAGGATTTCATAGTTATTCTTGTTAACTTTCATCTGGCTTTTTAAATATTGTTTCAGCCAATGGATTTTTGTTTTATAATAAGTACTCTTTATTATTTTTCATATTATAATAATACTTTTTCACCAAAAAATATCATAGAATATAAACTAAAAGAAGAACATTAAAAATAACCAGGCTACACATTAAGTTGACTATTTGTAGATTCCAAAACCCAATATTATTATCCTACCTCTTTTCAAAAATAGTCATTTGTCTACTTCCAATGTTCAGGTACCTTTTCCATTCTTTGTGATCTTCCCAAAATTACTGACAGTGATCCTACAGTTACCTTAGTTAGTTTTTAGCACCTTGGGATAGAATTCATCCAAGTCTGAAGGATGAAGTCTTTGACAGAGACTTCCTGTTCTCCCACTATCTCAGCTTCTACCTGGGGCTTCAATTACCTCCTAACCATGTTGGATCCACACTTCCAGGTTAGGAGATCTTTCACTTTGATAAAGAAGATGAAGCAAAAGAAAAGTTGGGAAGCAGTGCTGTTTCCCTCCTGTCATTCATAAGCTTTAGAACATCAGCTTCATTCAGTACACCATCCTTGTCATTTCTGCAATGGGTATATCCACCAAAGGACCACTATGTTGCCTCAATATCTTTTTCATAAGCTTTTATTAGTTTTTTTTTTTCTTGGCTCCAGTCTACCAGCTGTGATTTTCACTCTTACAGCAATCTTTCTCTTTCCCCTTAGTAATAGTAATGCACTATTCTCCAATCATCATGTGTGTGTATATGTATGTGTTCTTTTATAACCTGATTCCATTGAAGTGGCCACTTCAATTAGTCACTCATTTCCTCCTTACGTTTATCTCTCTTTTCCTTCACACTAAGACTATTAAAATTATTTTCTTTTTATTGAATTTATTGGAGTGACATTGGTTAATACTATTGTATAAGTTTCAGGTGTACAATCCTATAATACATCATCTGTATATTATATTGTGTGTTTACTGTCCTGAATCAAGTCCCCTTCCATCACCATTTATATCCTCTTTACCTTCTTTTACCTCTCCTCACCCCTCTATGCAGGTTTTTTGCACTTAATTCTTTTACTCAAGATCATTTTTTAAATTATATTTTTATTTACTTATTTTTGTAGAGTCACTCCCCTCTCTATAGACTCTGACTATATCAACATACCTATCTTTTCTTTGAGTTTTTGAAATCTCCGATAGATGCTCATTGTGCCCTCTGGTGTTCTCTGGGCTATGACAAGGATGATGTAGAGGGTTACGTTAAAAAAATCGTGTGCGGATGTTATATTCAATATGTTAACAAGGTTAGTAGGAGAACGAACAGACTTTGGCTAAGTTAAACAAGAATGGAATTTGTTGGGTGGGTTATTGGGGGCTCATGGATTAATAAGGGGATTCAGAACCAGGATCTGAAAAAGACAGAACCAGAGTGGCTCCAGAAGCTTACTCAGCAGGAATTATTTTTTGTGTCAAATTATTGAAGATTAAAAGTCCTAGGAGATCAATGAGTCTGATTGACCCAACACCTGTCCCTCAGCTGGGAGAAGGGAGGGAAACCAGGTTGACAGGTGGGGAGGAAATCACTCTGGAGGCAACGAAGGTGCAATGAGCTATATAGCAGGGTGAATGCACGACAGAATGCTGAAGAACAAATGCCCGCAAATGCTGTCTCCCAAGGTTCACCACTGTTCCACTTTCCCAATAAGTTATGTCTTTTCTCCCCTCACAATTAAGCATTGGCTAGTGTTGCCTTTATTGATCCATTTGCTTCTGAAAAAAGATGTTGCTGGCAATGGGCATTAGAAAGTTATGAAATGCTCTGTTATTAAGAAGATGAGACTTCTTGCACATACCTGAATGGTAGAGGTCTCAGGATTACCAGCAATCTCTGTGCCAATTTTAACAATACCTCTGAGGTTCTATTTATGTTGTGGTCCCAAATCTTTTATAAAGACATATCAACCAACATTTACCTTATATTAAAATATTGAATTACTTTAACAATAATATTTTGCATTTATGATACAAACACTAGAAATCATAAATATTATTTCTGAATCACATTATTTCTTTCTGAACATTATTAATTGTGCCCTCAATGACATGAATAACCCATTCTATATGGGTACAGACTGGACTTCCTGATACTGTTGCATCTTCTTTCATACCTGGTACCCTTCCTGAGATTTGATGTTATAGTTTCTCTTAGAACTTTTCTCACACCCCACAGTCTCAGGAATGTCATTTACTCCTGTCCTGTTAAGTGTGTTTCTTCATAACTTGTGCCAGGAACTTATGCCGGTCACGTAGCTAGTGGCTCATTTCTTATGACCATCTTCAGATTTGTTGAAGACAGAATCTTCAGCAAAAAGGAATTTTAGAAACTTGCTTAGTTCTTTAATGTCTTATTTGGAATAAAATATATGCAAGCTTCTTCTAAGTTTACCAGAACTGATTTTATACCTGGAAGTTTGTACTTCTTAATCCCCTTCCTCTCATCTCCCCAGCAGCTTCCGCTTCCGGCAACCGTCAGCTTATTCTCTGTATCTATGAGGTTTTTTTCCTATTTGCAGCCACTACGGAAAACTGTACAAAGTTTCTTCAAAAACATTAAAAATAGAACTACCAGATGACCCAACTATTCCACTTCTGGGTATCTATTCAAAGAACTCTAAACACTAACTTGAAAAGATATATGCGCCCCTGTGTTCATTGCAGCAGTATTTACAATAGCCAAGATATGGAATCAAACTAAGTGTCCGTTGATAGACAAATGAATAAAAAAGTTGTGGTACATATAGGCAACGGATCATGAATCACCTATAAAAATAATGAAATCTTGCCATTTGTGACAACATGGAAGGACCTAGAGGGTATTATGCTAAGTGAGATAGGTTGAACAAAAAAAGACAAATACTATATGATTTCTCTTTTATGTGAATCTTAAAAGCCCTTTTAATCTCAAAAACATACTAATTTGGAAATTTTGTCATTTGTCCATAACTCGGTTTTCTTTACTCCTAAGTATTTTCATTTATTTGGTAAAATACACATGTTGTTTCAGTACATCTAGTATGTCAATGGCTTTCAAACTATTTTGACCATGACCAGCAGCAGGGAAACCACTTATATTGTTATCTATCATCTATCTATCTCTCTATCAAAAGTATCACCCATAGCACTACACCTTATTATGAATAATATTCTCAGATAGTTTTGTTCTGCCCTATTCTATTTTATAAAAATGCAGGTCTCAAACCACTTGATTTTATGAGCCATTAATTGGTTGCTACCTGTAGTTTGGAAAACACTGCTCTCTGTGCTATACTACAGGCCTGGGGTAAAATTCAGGTGTTTGCCTTTTGTGATAAAAATATTAAAGGCCTTTAATATAATAAAAGATGTCTGCTTGCTAAAATGTTCTTTTTAAAGTTATCCTCACTAATATACTAGAAGCCACATAAACCTGAGACTGCCTCAGAAGTTGGCTATAATGTGTTATAATTCGGTGCTTGGTGATGGGATATCAGTAAGTGCACCTGGTTCTGTCATTCTGCTTGATTGTCTGTCACAGTTGGTGAGGTACTTTCCCTCTAGATGCCCTTTTATGCAGCTCCATGAAGAGAATGCAAATGCTAGTCAGCCCTGGTCAAGAATCTGTCTCTGTGTAGCCTATTGGGTTACATGGCAGAGAGTGGCGCGTGTCTCTGTCACTCATAAGAGTGATCTGTTGTGTGGGGACACCAGGGGAATAAAGTAAATGAGGAGGCAAGAAAAGGGGTGCAGGTGTGGGAAAATTGGCCCTAGTCTTATGCCATCACTGCCAGAGCCATGCTAATGACCCCTTGTTGGTGCTCAGGTCAGTTCATGAGGATAGGGGGGAGAAAGCGACATGATTTGTGAATCATCTGTGTCAGGCCCTGCCCTAAGCACATCTCCATATGGCCACCAGAGTATGTGTAATAAGAACTAATGTGTATGGAGTGTTTATTTTGCTTTAAGTCTCATAACTCTATGAATGAATGCTAGTGATTCCTAATTTTGCAGATGAGAAAACTGAAATGTAAAGAGGGAGAATAATTTCTTCCAGGTAGCATCACTGGTGTAAGATAAAGGACCAGAGCCCAGGTCTGCCTGAGCTCAGAGCCTGTCTTGTCACCACCACCCAGTACCATCTCTACTTGACAGATAGGAAACTGGCTCAGAAAGGTTAAGTGATCAGTTCAAAGTCACACAGCTAACAGGTGGCAGAGCCAGGATTCACATGGCGTCTGTTTGGATACCATGTTCGGCACTCCTGCATCCTAAGCCCACAGAGACCTGGAGTAATTTAAGGGGAGATGTGGTTCTCCCAGGAATGCAAGCTCCTATGGTTGAATGAAACACCCCCAGGGCTACTTTTGAGGAAGGAGCTCCAGTGTTGGTTCTCCACAAGCTAGCCATGGGTAAAGGATGACAGAGTGGGTCTCATAAATCATGCTGTATCTTTAGACAAATAACGATGCAAGCTTGGGGACATTTCTAAGTTCTCCAAAGCTCAACCCTACAGATGTGAGAACTTAAAAATTTTTATGTTTTCAGCATAATATAAAGACTTGACTCTCAAATTTCCTTTTAATCCATGCACCTTATGAGAGGCCAAAGCAACGTTAACTTTGTTGCTTAGATCAATAGAAACAAGCTGAGGAGGGCAGAAACCATGCTGCATGGTTCTTAGAATACTTAGCACTCTAGTCCTTCTCCACTGTTACCTTGTAGAGGTCCACGAAAGGGATTTCTAACACCAGGGAAGACATTTAAAATTTGGTTGAAGCTCTGGCTGATGAGACTCAGTGGATTGAGCACCAGTCTTGGAACAAGTCGCTGGTTTGATTCCCAGTCAGGGCACATGTCTGGGTTGCAGGCCAGGCTCCCAGTTGAGGGTGTGCAAGAGGCAACCACACATTGATGTTTCTCTCCCTCTCTTGCTCCCCCCACCAGGGATGAATAAATAAAATCTTAAAAATTAAATTAAATAAAATTCAGTTGAAGAGGAAGGTGTTCTAGATTGGCAACCTCTACCAGTACCACTGCAGTCATTTAAAGAATAGCATTAACGGTTGTTAATATACATATTTATTTTACATGAGCAGAATCATATAACCATTGTCTCAACAGGACTGTAATTATTCTGCTCATAACTTGGAACCTTTCTATATTACTTATGTATTGGTAATTATTTGGGTGCTTATATGAATAGCCTTTTCATATAGCAGCCTCACAGGGCCATTCCGGGCAGTGACAGTGTCTGTTGTGCTCATTCTGGTACCTCCACAGCCTCCCAGCCCAGTGCCTGTCACGTAGCAGGTGCTGAATCAATACTCATTGAACAAGTAAATAAAGGTTTTGATCCCCCTTCCTTTTTAATTTCAAATGGAAAAACAACAGTTGGAAAAGATTTACTACAGGAAAATGTTTAGCTTTAAGCTTTGGTTTTGATGAATAAACACTGTTCTATTGCTTTAGGGGCTAAGTATAGGTTTTGATCACTAAATGAATCATGTTAGTACTAACCTAGCCATGTTGGTTTTGTTTCTCTCTAAACAAATAAACAAATGTCTCTTGGAGGTTTGGGTTATTTACACTTTTTAAGTGTTTACAGTTTAAAATATGCAGGTGTGAACAAGGGTATAGAGTCAAAATAATTGAATCCTGATTGGATACAAATTCTTCTGCACACACATCAGCCCCACCTACATGGAGGATGCAATGCTCGCCTACCAGGCACAGACATCCCAGGAAAGACTAGCCCTAATTTTCCCCTTTGTTCCTTCTTTCCTTTCTTCCTTCCTTCCTTCCTTCCTTCCTCTCTTTCCTTCTTCTTTCCTTCCTTCCTTTCCTTCTTCCTATCTCTCTTCCTTCCTTTCTTTCCTTCTTCCTTCCTCTCTCTCTTTCTCTCTCTCTCTTTCTTTCTTTCTTTCTCTCTCTTTCTTTCCTTCCTTCCTTCCTTCCTTCCTTCCTTCCTTCCTTCCTTCCTTCCTTCCTTCCTTTCTCTCTCTCTCTTTCTTTCTTTCCTTCTCCCTTTCTTTCTTTCCTTCCTTCCTTCTTTCTTTCTTTCTTTCTTTCTTTCTTTCTTTCTTTCTTTCTTTCTTTCTTTCTTTCTTTCATTCTCTTTCTTTCTTTCTTTCTTTCTTTCTTTCTTTCTTTCTTTCTTTCTTTCTTTCTTTCTTTCTTTCTTTCTTTCTTTCTTTCTTTCTTTCTTTCTTTCTTTCTTTCTTTCTTTCTTTCTTTCTTTCTCCCTCCCTCCCTCCCT
>PVIW01007167.1:0-76282 GCA_004026585.1 Noctilio leporinus | reverse complement strand
TTTGTCAAATATGAGTTGACCATAGAGTCCTGGGTTAATTTCTGGGCTCTCTATTCTGTTCCATTGATCTATATGTCTATTCTTATGCCAGTACCATGCTGTTTTGATGACAGTAGCCTTGTAGTATTGTTTGAAGTCCGGTATTGTGATTCCTCCTACCTTGTTCTTCTTTTTCAAGATTGTGGTGGCTATTCGTGGGTGTTTTTTGGCTCCATATAAATTTTTGAAGTTTTTTTCCTATTTCTGTGAAGTCTGTCATTGGTATTTTAATTGGGATTGCATTGAATATGTAGATTGCTTTGGGTAGTATGGACATTTTAATGATGTTAATTCTTCCCATCCACGAACATGGTATATGCTTCCATTTATTTGTCTTCCTTGATTTCTTTCTTCATTGTTCTGTAGTTTTCTGAGTACAGGTCTTTTACCTCCTTAGTTAAGTTGATTCCTAGGTACTTTATTTTTCTTGTTGCTATGGTAAATGGGATTTGTTTTTTTGCTTCTATTTCTGTTGTTTCATTATTAGTATACAAAAATGCTTTTGATTTCTGGATATTGACTTTATACCCAGCTATTTTGCTAAATTTGCTTATTAGGTCGAGTAAGTTTTTGGTGGAGTGTATTTTGGCTCTATTTTCTATGCCTTTTCTTACTGAGTTTCTATCTTACCCCGGTATTTAAACTTTGATGAATTCTGAGGTTGGTTTCCTAGCCTCCTCTCTCTTTACCCACCTATTTGCCTCCTCCCACTTTCAATTCCCATGAGAATGTAACTGGTCAACCCACAGGTAAGAGAGTTGTGTTCGTCCGGACTTGCCCACCATCGCTCTGAAGAACAGTTTGGGCCTGAGGGGTTGGCGCACATCGTCACCCTGAAAACCCTGGGAAGGAAACAAATACATCTCCCTTCTCCCAGAATAAGGTTTAAAAAAAAGGACACTTCATCCCAGAGGTTGCACCAGTTTGATTCTTCTCTTGATGCTATGCCTGTCTTACGGGTATCCCTGAGGCTTACGGCCACTTGTAAGAAAAGTTTACTCTTAATTGGAGGGATAGTAGTAGCTTTTCATCCATGTAAATTCAATTTAAAATGTGAAACATAACATAATCCAAATGCACCCCTCTACCCAACCTGCCGAGTCATGGACACACTAGTATTATAAATGGGGGACTGCTTTGTTGCCATTAAAACACTTTCCAAGTTGATGAGATTTCCCTTTTAATTCAAGTAACAGCTGAGAAAAAAAATCGAATCACTTTGAAAGTCAGTGACCACTAATATTGCTAATAGAAGAAAATTACAAAAATGGCAGGCAGCAGGGAGGACAGACTCCAACAAATGGTGCCAGGAAAACTGGGCACATTCAAAAGAATGAAACTTAATTGCTATTTGATACCACACACAAAAATCAACTCAAAATGGATTTAAGACTTGAGCCAAAGACCTAAAACCAAAAAACTCCTTAAAAGAAAGCATAAGGAATAAACTACTTGACAGTTTTTAAGATTTGACACGAAAAGCAAAGGCAACAAAACCAAAAATAGACAAATGGAACTACATCAAACTAAAAAATTTCTGTACAACAAAAAGAAACCATCAACACAATGAAAAGACAATCTACAGAATGGGAAAAAATATCTGCAAATCATATATCCGCTAAAGGGTTAATATCCAAAATATATAAATAACTCATATAACTCAACAGAAAACAATTGTATTTAAAAACAAGCAAAGGATCTGACTACAAGTTTTTCAAAGAAGACATTAAAGGAGCCAACAGGTACATGAAAAGATGCTCAACACCAATAATCACCAGGAAAATGCAAATCAATGCCATAACGAGCTACAATCTCACACTTGCTAGAATGGCTGTTACCAAGAAAACCAGGTATACCAGGTTTTGGAGGGGTGTGACAAGAAGGAACCCCTTGGGCACTGTTGGTGGGTGGTATGTAAACTGGTGCAGCCACTGTGGAAAACAGTATGAAATCTCCCCAACCAATTAAAAACAGAACTACCGTATGAACCAGCGATTCCACTTTTCAGCATTTATTCAAAGGCAATGAAATAACTATCTTGAAAAGAGATCTGCACCCCACGTTCATGGCAGCACTATTTTCAATAAGCAAGACATGGAAACCACCTAAGTGCCCATCGGTGGATGAGTGGATAACAGCCATGCAGTGCATGTGTGAGTGTGTGTGCCATTTGCGACAACACAGACAGACCTTTAGAGCATTATGATACATGGGAAAAACAAACACTGTATGGGCTCAGTTATATATGTAAATCTTTAAAACAATTTTTCAATACAAAGCTCATAGAGACACAGAACAGACTGGTGGTTGCTAGAGGCAGAGGGTAGGTACTGGGTGCATGAGACCATGAATAATGTTTCTTTTTCTTTTTCTCTTCTTCCCTATCTTCTGATTAATTTCAAATCATCCTTTTTCTCATCGTATTCCTTCAATTGCTAAAACAGCAAGAATACTCAATTGAAAATTTCAGGCCTAAAATGCATAAGCAGGTTCACATCTTGAAAGGTTAAAATGACATTAATAAATAACAACACTACCAATATTAATAATATCTTATATTAATTAACATGCTTCCAACTGCATAATATTATGTTCTATCTCCCAAATCCTGACCGTCTTAAATCTCTCGAGCAAATTGGACGTTTCTAGCCAGGTCCATTCAGGTAGCAAACATTTTCCATGCTGGCTCAGAGGAGATGAGTCCCAGTGCCTCCTTCAAGGACTGGCTTTCTAAGGTGGGCAAGACAACAGGTTACCAAGAAAAGGCACCTTTCTCTGAGCGGGTGGGCACGGTGAGTCAAGATCAGGGAAGGCTTCCTGGAAGCGGAGAAGCAGCCGTGGAACAGGCAGATACTGCAGAGCTTGGTGTGGGCCACGTTATTTGAAGAGGCAGCAGGCTCTCAGCTTGGAGGTATAAAGTTGAGGCAGGAGGTCCAGCGGGGTAACACAATATGTGTGAAAATGCTCTGTCAGCTGTAAAGCATTGTGCAAATGGGAGAATTTATATCACTCCTCTAAGTCCTAGTAGGTCTTTCTTACAACAGTCTCCAGGGAATTAAACTGTTAACTACAGCTGGAGGAAATCACCAAGTCAAGACAGATAGTCAGCCCTGTGCTGAAGTCCTTGCCAGTACAATGACAATAATTCCAGGCAGGGAGGCACCATCTGACACTCAAGCATTCCAACCAGGGTACATCCTGCTTTGCCCAGGACAGTTTTAGTTACACCTGTCACCCCCAGCACAATTTTCATGATGCATCTACTCATTCTCAAGTGTCCTGCTTTGGATGGTTAAAATATATGGCCATCCTGTGATGGACCGACTAAGTCTTACAAAAATAAATAAATCCGACTTCATTTTTCAGGAAATGGCCCGGGGCTGCCCTGAGCATGGATGGGATCCAGGCTTGTGCAGGGTCAGGCCTGAATCCGGGTGGTTTCCTTGCTCTAAGGAACCGGGGAAGCTCCAGACTCATAAATTATGCATGTCCCACACCTGGGTCCCGAATCCATCACGCTTGAATAAGGAACTGCAAAGGCTTCCGGGTAAGCCACTGATTTGACCACAGACTGGAGTGGTGGTGAGAGGTATATGTGGACGGAGGAGGTGCAAACCATGACAGTGCATCAGTCCTGAAGAGCCTCAACTTACACCCTGAATCTCATTGCCACTTCTCTCCCCTTCTACCAGAGACCACAGCTGCCAAGCTCAACATATGACCAGTTCCACATTCATCTCCAAGGTCAACTTCTGAAGGAGCCAATAAATATTATGGCTCATGGCATCATCCAAAAGGATAATTCTATAATGCTTGTGAACACCAGTTCCTGGTTCCTGAATGGCCCCCGAACCCCCTACCCTAGTTCTCAGAGAGGGACACCTGTGAAGAGCATGAACCACTTGCAGAAGACACGCTACATCCACGCCACGTTGGCTTGTCACTCCCAGGAGCCCTGCAAAGAATGGACTGTGCTCTCCACTCACACATGGAAAACTGATACAAGAAAGGTCCGATTGCCCATCACAATTTAGTGAATTAAAGACCTATACCTTAAATCAGACCTGTCCCATGCCTTTCTAATTATACCACACTGAGGACACATCATTCAAGTTTCATCAGGGGACAGAAGAGCAAAATCAAATGACGCACCTGTCATCTGCTATTGGCACGTCTATCCTGCGGTCCCAACTCTCTGTCCTTTTTAAGACAATCTCTGGCCATTCCTCTCACTTGGCATCTGGAGACAGTACCTCTTTCTAGAATGACACCTAGCCCTGAGGAAAATCACTCTCTTCAGTTTTATCCATCCTCTAATTAGTCCAAATAATTTTGTGTCACAATTTGCCCTTTCAAAGTGCTAGCAAACTCTTCTAATTCAGGGGTGTCTAAATATGTTCGGACTGTTTTATCTTTACCCCTTGTGCTCAGCATGTTTATTAAAAACCCAGTCACTGCCAGAAATGAAATGAAATGCAACTCAGACTCTCCTAAAACTGTTTTACCGATAACCTGACCTTATATAATATACTCCCAACCATGTGTTAAATCAACTGACTTCATCATAATAAAAATATATTGCCATATAGAATTCAATTGAAGCCAGATCAACAAATATCTGTTGAACACTAACCAGGTCCTGTCTGCTACTTCAAAGGATAGGAATACAAAAGTGAATGAGACACACCCCAGCCCTCCCCGAAAACTAGTCTGGGAGAAGAAACAAAACACACATTGAAATAACTATGATATAGGCCTTTTTGGAAAATTAGAATTGACCCTTATTGCAGTACCATGCACATTAAATGACATTTGTTTACCCACATTTTTCCTTCCCTGCCCTGAGCTGCCTAAGAACTGGGGACTCCTAGTTTTCCTGTTACATTTTCCAGGACCAGGCTCTGTGACTGGTTCATAATGTGTATTCAGTAAGTATGTGTTTAACTCAATGGACTTGGCTTAAACTTGACACTGATGGCCATAAAAAAGTAAACATAAGTATAAGAAATTTTGTAAACCTAGCAAAGGGGTTCCCATAATACTATTAGCTGATTTCCCAAAAGAAATTTTGCAGGCAAGGAGGGACTGGCAAGAAGTATTCAAAGTGATGAAAGGCAAGGACCTATAACCAAGATGACTCTACCCAGTAAAGCTGTCATTCAGAATGGAAGGGCAGGTAAAGTGCTTGCCAGACAACGCAAAGCTAAAGGAATTTATCATCATCAAGCCTTTATTACAAAGGGACTTATTTAAGAAAAAGAGCAAAACTATGAACATTAAAATGACAACAAACTCACAACCATCAACAACTGAATCTAAAAAACAAACTAAGGAAACAGCCAGAACAGGGACAGAATCATAGATACAGAGATCATTTTGAAGGTCATCAGCTGAGAGAGGAAGGGAAGAGTGGGTGAAAAGGTACAGGGATCAAGAAGTATAACTGGTAGGTACAAAATAGACAAGGGGGTGTTAAGAAGAGTAAAGGAAATGGAGAAGCCAAAGAATTACATGCAGGACCCATGGACACGAACTAGGGAGGGGATTGCTGAGGGAAGGGGGGTACCAGGTACCAAGGGGGGGAATTGGGACAACCGTAATAGCATAATCAATAAAATATACTTAAAGAAAACTAGCAATGTGTAAGAGGTCACTACTGAAAGTAACTCTTGAAGGATGGTGGAGGTTTTAGCTATTGAGAGATTGGGAAAAGATTATCCACTACCACCACCCCTCAGTGGGAATAGAGATAAAAGATGAGAAGGTGGGATGACATTTATCCCTAGAGTTGGTCCTGCTGAAGTTGTCGGACCCCCCAAGCACCCAACAGGCCTCTCCAGGTGGCAGCAGCGCCGGGGCACGGGGCCAGGGGCCAGGGTGGACTTTGTAAGAGCCGGGAGTCCAGCTGCCCAGCCCCAGTGCGAGGGCCTTGCACGTGGCTGGACACAGGACTTTGCCAGGAACTGTTAGCAGTGAAGACGGTTAGGTATCAGATCGTAGAATCTATAGGCTTTACCTACATGTTTCCTTTGCTTTGGTTGTCACGTAGCAGGTCAGTCACTCACAATCAAAGATTATAAAGCATGTTAGTCCCATCCTAAAGGCTACCTAAAGCAAGTTCCAGGGACAAGATCTAAAAGTAAACTTTGCTTGAAGTGACAGAAAAATCCAGCTACGTACGTTTCTGCCTTTTGCTTTGAAGATAGCATCAGGGATGCACAATTAGGAGAGAGTGTGCAGAATCTTGGTGATTCTGGTCTGGACCAGAGCGAAGACACCAGACAAGCAGGCACCAGGAACTAAATTAACCAGACTCAAAAACCAGTGAAACTTACAGAAGAAATGAGGGATCAGCTTCGCCCATGACTCCTAACCCCTAACCCTCAACGCTGCCTTGAAAAATCCTTGATTAGCCCTGGCTGGCGGCACAGTGGACAAGGTGCTGGCCTGTAAACCCAGAGGTCGCTGGTTCAATTCCCAGCCAGGGCACATCACCAGGTTGCAAGCCAGGTCTCCCGCCAGGTCATTAGCTGGAGGCAGGTGAAAGGCAACCATACCTGGATGTTTCTCTCCCTCTTCCTCCCTCTCTGCCCTTCTCTCTGAAAATAATGAATAAAACCTTTTTTAAAAAATCAAGTTTGGGTTTCGAGAGCTAGCCAGCCATTCTCCAGGCTTAGCACCCTGCTGATAAGCAGCTCCAGTGTCTCCACTGCAAAACTCAGCCTTGGCGCTTGGCTCTGCTTTTGGCTGGGTGGGCAGACCCCTCGCTCAGTAACGACACTCCTCAACTCCTTCCCAAAAGCTTCCCGGAGTCCCAGCCCGCAAGCAGCTGGATTGCCGCTTGCCCTGCTCCCCCAACCCCTCCCCACCCCCTAGCTCATTGTAGTCCCACCTAGATGGTCCTCTGCCAGGAACAAGCCTCCTCCCTTGTTTCTCTTAACACATGGTTGACCAGTCACAGTGTTTTCAAGCCCCGGGGCTGTTGGCCCATAGCAAGTTAACTCCTGCCTGCACCTGCATCAGACTTCGGGTCAAGCTGCCGGTCAACCGTGCGCTAACCTGCCCACCGTGCAGGCTGAAGCCGGGCGCACCTGCCTGCTCTGTGGCACCTGGTACCCTCTCCACAGGGGCTGGCGTGGGCTGCAGCTCATTGCCTGCCGGCTGCACCAGTGAGAAAGAACCAAACCCCCAGCCGCCGGGTCCAAGGCCGCTGCAGCCCCTGGGGAGCTTCTCAAGACCAGATGGTTCCAGTTCCCACCCCCAGAGGCTCTGATGAGATGCGGCAGGTGTGGGGCAGAGGAGGCGGCTTTGTGGACAAGCTGCCCGGAGACTGGGGAGCAGCCGGGTTTGGGGCCGTCCCCATCTGGCCCACGCCAGGACCCCCGGAAGCCAGCTTAGATTCTTCCTACAGTGACATCCTCGGCTACCTTCTCCTAAGGTTGAAAAAACAGAACGTGTCCGTCGCTGCCACAGTGCTCGGCACACAGTCGACTTTCCAATAAGTGTCCCGTGGATGTGAACCCAGACAAGGCAGAAGGACGCCCCCTACCGGGTCCCAGCGATGGCACCACTAACAATGAAACAGCCGCCTGAAACTTACATTGATGGACCATGTGCCCTTTTAAGACGTTTTCACGTATGAGCTTCTTTAATCCTAATGACTCTCTCAGCCAAGTGCCATTGTGATTCCAATTTACAAATGAAGGACTGGAAGGCCAGTGGGTAAGGGGGTTTACCCAGGGGCACGCAGCAAATGGGCAGGAGAGCCCAGATTTCAATACAAGCCAGCCTCGGTGCCAGCCTGCATGGGTCACCGCCCCACAGTGCTGTCCTCGGAGGTCAAATCCCATCTCCAAATCAGGGGACATCTGCGCTTGCCTCATCTGCCTGCCCAGGCCACAGTCCACAGGGAAACACCTCCAAAATAATTGCTTGGGGCTGTCAGAAGATTTTGTTGTTTCTTCAGGATGACAGCCACCCTCGGGTGCTGGGACCAACGCTGGCGACCTTGAATTGACAGGGCTGAATTTAATATTGCGGGAAGGAACGGTCTTCTGGGGATCCCAGAGCTCCTTCCGCCTTCCACGGGGCAGAGAAGCAGATGCTGATATTATAAGAGAATCACTCCTTAGATAAACCAAGTACAAAATGTTTCAAGGTCTCGGAAGAAAAGAGCTGCCACCACGCTGTCACCATCCTCGCCAGCGAAGCCATGTGCGAAGTTAAGATCCCTTCCCTTCATTGTAAGCAACCCAGGGGAGAGACACTCAAATTTGCAGGAAGATTCTTATCCAAGCAAGATTATTTCTTTTAAAGCAACTACTTGAGCATGCAAACGCCTATCTCAGCCTTTCCGCACTTTTGTTTATGAAAAATAATGCGATGCCAAACACTTCAGCAAATTGCTAGTTGCTTCTCTGCTCTCTAACCTGGGACACGAAGTCGCCCTCCTGCCCGCTGAATGGGTCAGGTCGGTGGGTGGAGGTCAGCACTGGCCCAGCACTGGCCCCTGGGCTTGACCTCGGGCCGGGAAATGAATCCGAAGTCGCTGGCCTCGCAGACGCACATGTGCGACCGACAGAGGGGCCACCCTAACGCGTTCTGCCTGTGCTTACCGCTTCCTTTCTCCTTGTCACTCCCACTCAGACGCCTCTCCTGAGGACGGACTATTCTTCACGTGCTGCCTGTCATGAGCAAACACTCGGCCCTTCCGAGGAGACAGGTGGATTCCCACGGGCAGGCAGGGCCCGGGGAAAGCAAAGGTGCACTGGTGGTGTTTGCTGTCTTTCTCCTAACACGGTCATACACCACTGGGTAAACTGCTTCATCCTCCCTTTGATGGGTGAAACAGGGGGTGAGGGTGGGAGTGGGGGAAGGAGGAGACGGAGACAAAGAGGGAAGGCTCTAATTAGTCAAGGGCTATGTCCAAGTTTAAGGAGCTGCTAAGTAAGAGCTGGGAGAGCCCAAGGTGTCAGCCAGCAAAGCCCTGGCCCTACTCCTCTCGCAGGTTGGGCGACAGAACCAAACAGGACCTGACCAAGGACCAAGAGTGTCCTTGGGCAAGGTGGCCCGCAGCCTGCCTGCCTGAGCCCGGGAGAGAGGGGCGACAGATGAGTTCCGCTGGTTGCTATAAACAAGCAAACCTGGGAAAGGGGTAAAACCAGCCGCAGGCTACTTACTCCGGGGGACTCACCGTCCAGACTTGCTACCAAGATAAGCTGCTTTTTCCCCGGCTAACGCAGATGCGAAACGCACACGCACGCACGCACACTCCGGTTGCTATGGGAACCATCCCTGAGAATGTCCTCTCTTTCATTCAATGAAAATTGCATCCTCACTTCTTCTCGAAGGGCAGTTTCCCTTTCGTTCACAAGAGGACCGTGAGAAGGTGCTCTGACGAGGTTCGTTCCCGGCCAGCAGGCTGTCCGTCCGCCCACCCCTCGGGTTATCTCCCCGGAGACTTCCCAGCACCTGGCAAGCACCAGGTCAGTCCTCATTAACATTCAGGCGAGCACACGCCAGGCTCGGCCACTGGGCCTGAGGACAGGGGGACAGGAGCCTTGGCGACCACCGTGCTGTGTGTCCACACGGTGACCCTCCGTGAGTCACGTGAAACCTTCCCGGTGGGGCTGTGGCGGCTCCAGCTCCGTGATGAGTCTTGGGGGGCTCCACTGAGGTTGCCACTCGTGCTGTCCGCGGGGAGTGAGGCTTGCTCATGACCTTGTAAGCACGGCGGTGGCGAGCTGTTCCTTTAAGGCCGCCGGCTCTCTCGAAAGCCCCTCAGAGGAGCCCATCCACAGACTTACCTGGTAATGGCCCCGTAAACAGCCAGCAGGCCTGCTTGGGCCGACGCACAGATGTGATCATTTAAAAATCATTTTTATCTATTCGTTAAATCATCGGGTTGGAAGCCAGAAGACCTACGTTCCTACCTCATCTCCAACGTTGGCTGCCTGTGTGCTCCAGCAGATGACTTAAATCCCCCGAGCCACGAATTTCTCATGCAGAAAACAGGGCTAATAATGCCTGCGGTGTGGAGCCGATAGCGAAGTACATGATAAGTAAGGAACGGGAGAACGGGGCAAACTGCCGCCGGCGTGCGAGTGGGTTCTATCAGGACAGTTGTGAAGCCACACACGGGTGCAACCGCCTTGCCAAGCCAGGAGCGGGCATCCCGGTTCTTTGAGCTTTTTATCATGTTTATTCCATTCAAAGCCACTGTCAGGGATCAAACAGTGACTCCAATCAGAGCCCATTGAGGCAGGGGCGGAGAAACGGGTGTGGGCAGGCACCCGCCGCGCTGGCTGAACCGGGCCCAGGATCAGCCCTTTCCTCTCCGTTCCTGAGAGCAGGGTGCCTGCCCGTGACAGCGGCCGGCTTGGGCCCATATTCTCTGTACCCCAAAGCCGATCACCCCACGATGCACTCCTGGGGAACTGTGGATGGGTCAGTGTTCAAACCATGAAACCACTCCTTCAGCCCTGCAAACAGGCATAAAAACGAGCCACGGTCTTAAAGAAAATGCAGGACACCACCTACCAGATACCAGAGGACGGGCAGACAGGTGCAGAAACCCCTAGCACTGGGCATAAGAAGTTGTCGATTGGATTGTTACCCCGTACCCCAAATCTGGGTACTTTTCAGGGGTCACGTCCTTCCTGCCCACTTTGGGCTCAGCAGCTCTCAGGCAATACGACCCTCACGAATGTTACAGAGAAGTGTGAGGGAGCTGGTGAGGAATCCTAAACAGCGGTGAAGCATAACAAATAAACATTTCTAATTTCCTCTCCCATGAAAATGTCCTATGAAGACAGAGTGTGCGGGGCATTTGCAACGGCTTTCATTCTAATGACAATGGTGACAGCCCCACTGAGAGTCCACTGTGTGTCCTTTTGTCCCTTAACCTCCAAAGGGCCTGGTAGGTAAGAAGTCCTGTACCTGCTCTAGAGACCGAGTGACTCAGAGTCTCACACACATACACGACCATAGCTGACTGCGTCCTCCACCACCACTTGTTGGGTAGCTGCTGTCTCTGATGCCCGGATATTAGACATGTTAGAATAAAAAGGTGACTACAACTCAATTCTTAGCATAGAGCTCAGAGTCTAACAGGAGAACATCCGCCTACTGGTATTTATATTACAAACATAGTTATATTACAGTATAATAACATACAATGTAACATAAAACATAATATTATAACACAATATTAAATCAAATTACTTAATCATATTGTATACCCCACATATGTAAAGTATTTAGAACTGCTGCAGCTCTTCCAAGCAGGGAGAAGTTAACCCCCAGAGAAGAGGTCAAGACAGGCATTTGAGGGGTGCAGACTTTCTCGCTTTTAGGATGGGCCCGTTGGCGAAGGGAGGGGGCACACAGCCTGGGTGGAAGGAGCTGATCCGGTGCTCGGTGCCTAGGTGAGTGAGGGTGGAGTGATGGTTAAGCTAGTTTACTCAGGAATTCTTGCATCCTATCCGCAGGGAGAGCTCACTGTGCAGGTGCGGCTGGTCCCAGGCACGCTGAGTAGAGCAGCAAACGCAACCAGCAGTGTCTTGTATGCACAGCACTTGACTCTCTCATTCAGGAACAACGGATAATAAATAAATCCATCCTGGGTGCCCCAGTTATTCATGGCTGAGAAGAAGAATCACGCGGGAAGGGATGAGGCTCAGCGTGAGCCGGGCTATGTTACCTGGACAGGCCGGGGAAGGCCCTTCCCTCTCTGGACAGGAGGCATTTGCGTGGCCTCTGTTGTCTGGTTGCACATAGTGGGTCTCTTGAGTGTGAGGGAAGACAGACCCCCTGCCTCCCTAGCCCAGCCCAAGTCTTACAAGAGATCTCTGAGCGCACAACTCCGATTTCCCAAAAGTCATTGCTACTTTGTCTTTGGTTTGGTTTTTGGTGGTGGTGTTGCTTTTGGGTTTTTGTTTGGTTTTTCATTTTTGGACCTGCAACCTAAGTTGTAACCAACCAAGCAAAATATTTATATCAAGGTAGCCTTGACTATGAAGAAGTAGATTCCTTTAAAGCACCCCAGAGTTCAGGCTCGTGACCGGATGGGTGGTCATCAGAATGCTCCCTGACTCCTGAAGGGTTAGTTAGCCTTTGCTGTATCAGAAAGTCAGCTTTGCTCACGTGACTCACGAAAGGCAAGTCAACTCGAGAAATTTCCAGCCATTTCCGGACATCTATTTTTCAAATGCCACTAAAAACTGGGACATACTGTAACATATTTTTAGGCCCCTGAAATCTGTAACCTTTAAGAGAGTGTTTTGGAGCCAAGGATTCCTATGTACAATCTCAAGTCATCTTCACCATTTGGATTCCTGGCCTCTGGTCACTGATAAATTTAGGCTCCTTCAAAGCATAAAATAGTTTCTTTACTTTCCATGTCATTTAGCATAGCATTGGCTTTTGTATTACCTTTTATTTGTATTTTTTAATTTAATGCCAAATTTCCAAATAAGCAATATCTAAAACTGTGACTATATAAACAATTTAGTATTTTTAAATAATATTCACTTAGGGATAAGAGAAAGGTTTTGCTCATAAATCATCTTTTTCAGTATTTTTATTAGATTTTCCTGATTTTTAAATATATTTTAATGTTTTAAATAAGGATCCTTGAAAGTTTCCCCCAAATTGGCATTTGGTAATGTGTTATTTGCCAAACTGAGTGAGGAGGCACTGTTATTTTTGTTACTTAAAAAATATTTTTAAGGATCAAACAGTGAGTGATAAGTGCCAGCCTTCGTCGCCTGATGTTTATATTTTCAACAGTAAAATGGTGTTAACAAGACAGTCAGGATCTCGATTCTCCTGGAAAAGTTAGGAGAACTGCCTGCCAGTGAAGAAGGGATCTTAACACCAAACTGACAACAATTAAACATTGTTTGACTCATACTAACTACAAACAATGCTATGAATTTTGGCAAGTCTACATTTCTTGTGCTTATAAAAATAAAATCTGGAGAGCTAAAATTTGTAAGCTTTTATTTGACTATGGTAAGAACACATCATGAGATCTAGCCCCCTCAACCGATTTTCTTTTAGAAAGAGAGGGGGAGAAACATCAATATGTGGTTGCCTCTCACATGCCTCCCCCTGGGGATCTGGCCCACAACCTGACTGGGAATCCAACCCGTGACCCTTTGGTTCACAGGCTGGTGCTCAATCCACTGAGCCACACCAGCCAGGGCTGATTTTTAAATGTATAGCCCAACACTGTCATCTATAGGCACAATGATACACAGCAGAGCTTGAGAACCTTTCCTTTCCCCTCCCCCTAGCCCTGGGCAACCACCACTCTATTCTTTGCTTCCAAGAACCTATTTTGTAGACTTCCTACTTTATACCTTAAAGGGGTATGATTCTTTATGTAGAAGATTGTTCCTTTACTGACAGCCTGGTGAGCAGAATGTACTTTTTTTTAAAATTTTTTAAAAGATTTTATTTATTATTTTTAGAGAGAATGGTAGGGAGAGAGGCAGAGAGGGAGAGAGACATCCATATAAGGTTGCCTTTCACCTGCCTCCAGAGACGAACCTGGCTGGAGACCTGGCTTGCAACCTGGTTATGTGCGCTGACTGGGAATCAAACCAGTGACCTTTGGGTTCACAGGCCTGAGCTTTATCCACTGTGCCACCAGCCAGGGCAATTTTTTTATTATTATTATTTTTAGAGAGAGAGGAAGGGAGAGAGGCAGAGAGGGAGAGAAACATTCATTTATGGTTGCCTTTCACCTTCCCCCAGCTACAGACCTGGCTGGAGACCTGGCTTGCAACCTGGTTATGTGCCCTGGCTGGGAGTCAAACCAATGACCTTTGGGTTCACAGAGAAAGCACTTTTATGGTTTCATGGCATCCTCCAACAACTCAGAGGTGGGTATTGTTGCATGGAGCTTAGAAGGCTGCCCCAGGCCATGGCCAAAGGAGTGGCGGAGGGCTGCAGGCCAGGACAGGAGATCTAACTGGAACAGAGCATTTCATGAATCCCGGCTGCAACAGGAGAAGGTGGGTAGTTATTATTGGGTTTCTGACATCCATTTGTATTTTCTCCACTCATTGATGTTGGTCATGAGCCTCCACTTACGATCTACTTAAAACGTCGTTAAACACTATTCAGTCCTTCTTTGTCATCGTTAAGGCAGACATTAAGCCAGTCAGGAATTCTCAGCCACCCTAGGGGGATCTTGGACACAATGCCAAGAAAGGCCGCAGGACCATTTATCATTGTACTTGGCTTTCTTCTAAACGCATTTGCGATACATGTGCTGATTTTCATCTTCATAGAATTTGAACTGATTTTAAGACCGCATTATCAGGATACACGAGGTGAGCCAATTATTGAAGGCCAGCCACTGAGTGCCACCGTGATCTTTTTTTCTCCACGGGATGGGTAATTCCCCTCAGTCACCAGCAGTGGATGCTGAGACTCATTCAGTCGCATGCTGTTCGAGAGGCAGGAAACCAATTCTATCAACGCTTTTGATTTTCTCCTTTAATGTTTGACTCATTTACTCATCACTTGAAAGTCCAAGCGCATTACATAATTTCCCATCTTTTGCCACCCTGACTTTGCAACATACAGTGTTTACTTCAAGGAGGTGACAGTTTTGTTCTTGTTGCTAAAGCCTTTTTTCTTGTGAAGGTTGTTTTGCCTTGTGAGCCATACTGTTTGCCAAAAAAATAAAAAATAAAAAAAAAATTCAGTGGCAGACAATATAAAAGGTTAATAGTTTGGGCCCAAACCCAGAGTTTCTGAGCTTCCACTTTCATCAGAGTTTCTAGTGGCGAATTCTGAGTTTTGTCTTTGGTGGAGAGCGCACTGAAGACAAAACATATCTCTTAGCCAACGCCAGATTTCAAGCATCACCCTTACCGGGATCATAAAGGCTGAAGAATATTAAGTAACAAAATGTGTTGAAAATAAGAACAGCTTGGGTTTTTGGCATTCAATCTAAATTCAGATCCCAGCTCCATGATTTACAATATGCGTGACTTCAGTCAAGTTACTTAAACTTCCCAAGTGTCTGTTGCCACCCCTGTCAAATGCAGATAGTAATACTTGAGTTATAGAGCTACCATAAAGATTTACAAAATAATAAAATATTTTAAAATGTCCAACAGGAAGTCCCTCTGACTTAATAAAATGCCCCTGTGTAACCATCCCTAAGAGCAATGACAATCATCAGAAGGGATCACACCCACCTCAAACAACTACTGTCATGGAGGGTCTCCATGGGCTCATCTCCTGCCTCCTGGGTCCCTTAGTTCACAGCAGCTCCCTCAGTCTGTCCCTCCACAGGGCAGCACGTCACTGTTCGTGTCCCAGGAAGCTACCAAAGGTGCATTCCGCTGGGAGCTAACATACTAGGGGAATCTTGATGAACCTCCATTCTCCCCAGTGGCTGCCTGATGTCAACCCAAGTCCCTGACACAACTTGTCTCTCAAGATCCATTCAGCCCTCCTGGAAGTGCCTTTAGTCTCCAGTGCCTTTAGGTACCCAGGGACTTGACTGGAGCCTACAATCTGCTATCTCACTTCCCTGCCAGCTGGGCACCTTCTCACTGATATAAACCGTGCCTCAGAAATCACCTTTGATGCCATCATTTCTCAAGGCATGGATACCTCTAATAGGGGCTACTCGCTGAGCTGGGTAACATGACTTTACATTCTGTCATAGCAGTGACTTCCTGAAACTTATGAATAAGAATAGAAAATGGGTAAAGTCAGGCACATATTGTATTACTTTCCATTCCTTGCCCTGAAGGAGAGCAAGAAGGAACAGACCACGAGATCATATTTAAATTAATTCTAGTAGCAACAATAAAAAATTAATTGTTACTTTAAAAAACATTCTTACATGGGTCTAGCTATTGCCATCTTATACTTAAAAAGCATATCCCACCCATTGGCCCACTTGACCCTCATAAAATTCCTATTAAGTGGTTCAGTCATCTCCATTTATTTTAAATTAAGAAGCTGAAGATTAGCAAGTTGAGTTGATTTTCCCAAGGCCATCTTACTAATTCATGACAGTCAGATCTCACGTCCAGTTCTGATACAGGTTTGGACCTCAGTTCAAAGCTCTTCCCAATGCACCAAGGGCTGGGGGAAGGTGAAACTACCATCAGGAACGACCTTCAGTTAGTGACAAATGTCATAATGGCAGCAAGTAAAACTTGTGTCCCTTGCTTCCCCAAGGGTGTGGACATAGATGAGAAATCATAAAGAACCGCTTTCTTAACAAAGATCTAGCCACCCCAAACACACAGGGTCACCTGTCTCCAGAGAAACCATATTCAATACAATGGAGACATGGGACTTACCCACAGAGCCACAAACAAGTGCCACATCAGCCTCCAATAATTGCCTTACTGTAATAAACTCATTAAAGATCAGCCTGCTTCTTTTTGAAGGCTGTTGAAAACAAGAAAAAGGAAAAAATCAGTCTCCAGCTCTCAGCCAGAGATCCCGGAACTCGACCTACTAAGAATACTAATCATTCTAGAGCCCAAGCTGACGACCCCTGCAGCTGTCACTCTGAGCAGGCTCGATAAATAATGCAAGAAGTCATTGTTAAGGCGAAACTGTGACGGACGCAAGATGTGACCTCACTTCGTGGGAAGGCCAGATGTCCCTGCACATGCAGCAGTGGGCAGCCAGGGGAAGAAGCCCCAAACCATGACACTCGGAGCATATATAGGAACACGGGAAGTTATGACCCATCTTCCCATCCTCCCTCCTGGAGAGAGACAAGGACAGACAGGTGACAGATGGGGGTAGAAATCATATTTTCTCTGGAGGCAAACAAATCACAGGCAGAGAGGTGATGGCCTCTAAGCTGGGACATTAGCAATTGTCTCTGGGGACAGGGAAAGGTGACACAGCCTCAGGAATGCATTGCCCTTAGACGGGAGCAGATGGCCCTGGGGGTGAGAAGGCCTTGGCTCCCTTTCTAGCTGGTCAGCGTCTACGGCACTGACAGCCTGCACAAGCAGGAGCACAGGAAACCCAGGGTACCTTGTGCCCAACACTAATCAGCCTAGCAAGGAGTTATAAACCCAGGAGGCACATTTTGGGGCCAGGTGCTAGGAGGTGGTAGGTACACCTCTCACCAGTCTAAGAAGAAGGAATAAAAGGCCCCTGGCTTGGGGGTCTTCTCACACAGGGTCCTCCCTCCGTGGGAGCGACCGGCCCATCACGTTGTGGGGCACCTTCAAGACGGAAAAGGGGTAGCAGACCACCGGCTCCACTTCCTCCTCCAGGTCTCAGAGCTGCCCCTTGCGTGGCCCGACAGTCAGAATGAGCTAATCCAACACGGAGCAAACTCAGCCAAGGGCAAGGGGGTCACCGGCTCTGGCTCCCCAGATGGGACCGGGAACACGACTTCCAGACTGGTCCTGCTCCGTCTCATTTCCCAGGAAGGATGCTAACCTCGCTGTTTATAGCGACTCACAGTTTTACAGAAACTGCCAAATCCGCCACCCTGTTGAACTCACCGAACAACCCTGTGAAAATGGTGGAGCAAGAGCGCTACCTCCCTATGTCACAGATGAAAACAAAATGGAGCTCCGCACGAGTGACAACCAGCAGGACCGCACGCGCCGAGGACCGGCAGAAGCAGGTGAGCCCATTTCCCGTCCCAGAGCCCGGGCTCTCGCACTGACCCGGTCCCGCCACCCCACACCTGCTCCGGACCAAGGAAACCTGATCTTAAAACCTCATAGTTTGGCTTCTTCTTGGGTCCTTCAAAATATTAAATGGCCGGTACGATTGTTTTCCAAAGCACTGGATTATTTTATTGTTATTATTGCTGTTGTTTTAACAATCTCTAATTAATACAATAGCTTGGGTACTGTGAAGCTGGAATAGTTCACCTTTTTCACCTTGACAGGTGCATGAAAGAACTGGGTTACAGATTCTCTTCCTTTCCTAATCAAGGAGTTAATCAAGTACTTAATAGTGCCAGTTATTATGCAAGCATATTCCCAAACTTTGCTCCTAACTGTGCAAGGTTGAGAGTTACTTCCACACATAATCATTTATACACCTATTCAAAATCGTCAACCTTTGTTTCGCAGAACAGATGAAAAAAAAATCCATCTTGAAATGAAAAGTTGTTTTGCATAGTGTTTGCTTTATTTAAATGCATTTTAAATATTTAAAATTAAACCTGATGTTTAATTTTACACGGCATTTCATGCATGCACAGGAGAGGATTCCATGCAGAAAGCTGCAGCTTTTGAGTCCTATAAACTTGGCCATCAACTGTGATTATGCACATAAAATAATGCACTTACTGCATTTCAATAAGCCACAGAATAGTCGAGTTCAAAACACACCATTTAATGAAATGGTAATGATTTCATTAATATATCAAGCCATGTCTAATTCCTTTCAAGGAACATAAGTCAAGTTACATTCACTCTGAATACACAATAAGTAAACAGTCCAATTGGCAATAAATTAAGTAGGTTCTCACAATCAAGCGTCCAAATATAGACATTGTTGGGAAATCATCAGAGATTATTATTAGGGAACATGATCTGAGTTGTAATATTGAAACAGCAACGAATTTGTTGGGTTTTTTTTTTTTTTTTCTTTTTCTAGTTACAATTATACAGGTGGTAAATAACCCAAAATTTAAGGATTTACTCATCCAAGTTTCGTACTCATGGTTGCCTATATAATCTTTATTGAAAAGTCCAAGGGCTTCCTTCATATCCCTTGTTCATGATCAGCTGGGGATGTCTCTGTTAGAGGGTGGGCAGAGGAAGAGGAGCTGCAGCCAAAGAGATGGAGACAGACCCAGGGTTGGGTGACAGACCCAGGGTTGGGTGAAAGACGAGGGCTGTGTGACAGACCCAGGGTTGTGTGATAGACCCAGGGCTGTGTGACAGACCCAGGGTTGGGTGACAGACCCAGGGTTGGGTGACAGACCCAGGGCTGTGTGACAGACCCAGGGTTGGGTGACAGACCAGGGTTGGGTGAAAGACCAGGGCTGTGTGACAGACCCAGGGCTGTGTGACAGACCCAGGGTTGGGTGACAGACCCAGGGCTGTGTGACAGACCCAGGGTTGGGTGACAGACCCAAGGCTGTGTGACAGACCCAGGGTTGGGTGACAGACCAGGGTTGGGTGACAGACCAGGGTTGGGTGAAAGACCAGGGCTGTGTGACAGACCCAGGATTGGGTGACAGACCCAGGGCTGTGTGACAGACCCAGGGTTGGGTGACAGACCCAGGGCTGTGTGACAGACCCAGGGTTGGGTGACAGACCCAGGGCTGGGTGACAGACCCAGGGCTGTGTGACAGACCCAGGGTTGGGTAAAAGACCAGGGCTGTGTGACAGACCCAGGGCTGTGTGACAGACATACAGGGACACCAGGAGGGATGGTGTTGCACTCTGAGGGCCCTCTGCCAAGCACACCGCAAAGAGAGCATCCTGCTGTAACCTCGTGGCGTTCCTACAAGCTTCACAATTCCCTCCCCATTTGACAGAGAAGGAAATCAAGGCTTACCAAGGCCGAGGAAGCTTCCCAAGGTCGGACAGCTACGGCTGTGAAACTGGAAGGGGAACCCATTTTGCTGAACTCCCTCACACCACCGCCACCCCAGGAGATGTCGCTGAGAGAAGACTTCCCAAAGGGACAGAGGGACAATAGTGTGAAGACAATGAGGACGGGATCTGACTTGGAAGTTACGAATTTCTCAATAACACTTTCGGGAGCTGGTACGTAGAATATGCAGCATAAATGGAAGCAAACAGGAGCTTCTCTTTTAAGGCGAATGGTGGTAAAAGGTGTGGAGCTGGAGGGGTGGCTGGGATGAGAGGGCAGCTTGGGGGGGTGGTGTGAGGGCGGAGAGGGGAGCTGAGATGAAAGCAAGCCCGAGTTCGCAGAGCCCAGAGGAGGGGCAGAGGCCCCGGTGGAGAGATTGGCCCTGCAGGTAAGTGGACCTGCGAGCAGGATCAAAGTGAATCAAAGCGCAGGGGGCAAAACTTGAGGGCTCCATCCCCGAGAGCAGGAGTGACGGAAGGAAGACGGGGAACAAAGAGAGTACGGAGTTTGCTCATCTTGATTTAGAGTCCTCAGAGCTGAGATATGAGAAGTGGCTTTTAGGGGTAAAGTGGCTGCTAGATGCTATCCTCTTTATGTTGAGACATCAGAAACAGAACTTGTTAGCGCGGGTTGGGGAAAAGCATTATAAACCTGCCAGCCATCGGATTCTGAAACTACAGAAGTCTGAAGCCGAGAGACAACTTTAAAGTCATTAATCTGTACAATCGACCACCGCTTAGCCAGTTATGCAAAAATTTCACAATACTCAGATAAATGAGCTAGTGACCAGAGAAACACAGGGCCCAACAGGAGAGACCAAGGTATAAATAGCTATCACTAGAGCAGGGAGTGTTCTAGAAGAGGGTACACGAAGAGGAATGAACGCAGAGAAGTCTGTATTACATGACCTCAAGGATCTGCATGGTTATGTGTTAAATGAATTAATTCTGTCTGAGGGAGGGATTTAGAGAGGAAATGACTTGGGGCAGGGAGGGAGGAAGAAAGGGAGAGAGACATCCATGTGTAGTTTGCCTTTCATCTACCTCTTGCTACAGACCTGGCTGGAGACCTGGCTTGCAATGGTACGTGCCCTGGCTGGGAATTGAACCAGCGACCTTTGGGTTCGCGGGTTGATGCCAATCCACTGAGCCACACCAGCCAAAGCTATAGTGATATTTTTAATGTTGTCAAATGCCTTTGGCTTTTGAACTCTCTTTGTTCAATTATTTATACTCATACACCTGTGTACAAACTTTACGTAGATGAGATTAGATACTTTTTTAGTCCGCTTTGTTTCTTTTTTGTGTAGTTCTCCCACCTTTCCCTTCCTCCTACATCAGCTTCCCTACTCCCTAAACATTGTAGCCCAAGTAGATATGTTTCTTCATGTCTGTACCCATGGTATTTTTCTGTTATTTCAATCCAACTGAGGTACCTTTTATATGCAAATATATCTTCTATATGCACTTGGTATGCATATAGAAGGCATTTTTTTCCATTTGAGTTACAAAATGGAACCCTAATGTATATATTTCATTGCATCTTGCTTTTCTTATAAAAATGCTCAGTGGCAGGTCTTTCAAGTCAACGGAATGGCTAATTCATTCTTTTAAGGACAACATAACATACCATGGTATGTAGGTACGTACCATAACTTATTCATTATTGCCTTGTTAATGAGTATTCACCAATTTCTTTCTGGTTTTATATTTTGTTTTGCTTTGCTACTATGAATAATGCCACATGCATCATCCTTATTCATGAGTCTTTACATCTTAGGATTTACTCCCTGTAAGAAAGGTCACCAAGAGTGAGTGAAAGAACCTATAAAATTTTCATTTTAAGGTGATGTCCATTACTTTATAAAAAGGTTATAAATTTTCAAGTCTCCAAGTAAAAACTGGAAGTACTATTTTCCTCTCATACCTGCCAACCATCGGTTTTACATTTCCCTTTAATGTTTGCCAGTCAATAGGTGTAAAATTATATCTCACCGTGATATTAATTTCCATTTCATTAACTGAGAGCTCAATATCATTTAATGTCTACTGGCCACTGATGTTTGCTTTTCTATGAATTAACACTTTATGCATTTTGCTAATTTTCTTAATGGTTGTTTGACTTGTCAATATGTAAGAAATCTTTGGATATTAAAAGTATTCAAGCTCTGTTCATTATCTGCAATAAAGATATTAACAGAACATATCTTTAGTAACTGACATTATTTGTGGATTTTTTGTGTATACAAAATTTTATTTTTCATATAGTCAAGTATACCTTCTCATTCTTACACAGCTTTTAGGCTTGCAGTTTTAATTAAGAGGGTATTCCCAGCTTCCATATTGTACATGTAATTTTCTAGATTTGTCTGCATTTAACTCAGGAATTCATCTGGGATATACATATATATTTTTATATCCGGCATAGAAGTAAAATGGATCTATTTTAATTTTATTTCAGATACATAGCTAGTTGTGCCAGACCATGTATTAAATATTAAAGTCTCTCATGTAAGATGGAAATAATTTATGAGTTCCCTAGTTTGTGTGCCATTAATGTATTTGTTCATAAACCCACTCCATACTGAGTTGGTTACTGCGGCTTTATGGTAGACTGATATCATGCATGGCAAATCTTTCTGTTGTTTCTCATGCTTCTGCATGTTACCTTCAGGCTCTTACCCTTACATATGAACCTTATGACCATTTCCTCACCCCCCACCCCAAAAATGGGGGATTTTGACATGGCATTAACAGTTAATACTAATTTAAGGTAATTAACAAGTTTGTGATAGGAAGTCTTCCTATCCAAGAATAATGTACGCTTTTTGGTTTAGACCAATTTTCCATCTTTAAATAAGTTTACTATTGTTTTCTTCATATAGACTTACTACCCTTCTTGTTTTATTTACTCTTACGTAGTTTAGATTTCTCAGTATTATCATTTTTTCCATATCAAATAAGAAAAACTAGCACTGATTTTTAAAATATTTTATTTATTATTTCCAGAGAGAGAGAAGGGGAGAGAGGCAGAGAGGGAGAGAGACATCAATGTACGGTTGCCTTTCACCTGCCTCTAACCAAGGACCTGGCTGGAGACCTGGCTTGCAACGTGGTTATGTGCCCTGGCTGGGAATCGAACCAGCAACCTTTGGGTTCGCAGGCCGGCACCTTATCCACTGAGCCACCAGCCAGGGCTTTAGCATTGATTTTTAGATAGCCCCTCTATCCAGCCACCTTATCATACTCTCTTAGTGACAGTAAGTAATTTCACTAGTCTCTTGGGTTTTCAAACACAAAACACGTCATAAGCTCCAATACATAATTTTATTTCTTCTCGCCGAGTGTTTGTGGCAGTTATTTTCTTGTTTTGTATTCATCGCAACCTCCCTGACCGTGTTTAATAATAAAGGGAATAGTGGGCAAGCCATTCAGTTCCTAATTTTAATTGGAATGGTTTTTCCATTTAAACAAGGTTTAGCACCAATTTCCAGTTATTGATATTGCCATTGTTGGGTTGTGTCTTTATCATATTTAAGCAGGTTTACTGGGTTCCCATTTTGTAAGTCATTATTAGGAATGGCTGCTGAACTTTATTCAGGGCTTCTCAGCTTTTATTACTATGACTGGAAGGTTTTCTCTTGTTTGTTAAAATAATGGGTAATATTTACATATGTCATTGACATCCAACTTTAGTTTACTAGGGAAAAAAAACCCTCTGCCTCCTCATCACATGTTATTCTTTCGATGCATTGCTAGAATCTATGGACTAACATTTAGAATGTTTGCAGTTATATTCGCGAGGACAGTAGTTTTATAGTTCCATTGACTAGATCGATTACCACCAAAGAAACCTGAAAGAGGATTCAAGGGCTACCGTTAAGAAACTCATCAGGCACTCAGGAGCCCACAGCCTCCATTTATCCAGCCTTTAAGCAACATAGAATCGAATTGTTTTCTAATGCAGTGACTTTCAAACTCAGTTATGAACAAGATCACCTTAAGAGCTCAGGGGAAGGGAGCAGAGGCCCAGGCCCTGCCTTCATCCTGCTGGAAGTCTAGGTGTCTGTGCTCCTGGATCAACTCCCTGGGGACTTCTGACATGTGCCAGAATTTGAAACTTACTGTTCTAAACCATTTAGAAAGCTCCCAATTCATTTCATGAAGCAAAATAATAATAATAATAATAATAATACCCAAATCAGATAAAGCTAGGGTCACCTTTTGAAAACAAAAATCAGATTGTGTTCATTCCCTGCTTCAAACTTGCGAACAGCTTTCCCTTGCGCTGGACTGAAACCCAGGCTGCGCAGTCCGGCCCAGAAGCCCCGCGCTGTTGGCCACGCCACACCCCTGATGTCCTCCCACTGTCTCAGCCACAGCTTTTCCGTCCCCAAACCCAACCAGCCCGGCCCCGTGAGGGCTCAGGCAGTTCCCTCCAGACGTTGACATGCTCACCCCTTCTTGACACCCAGTGTCAGCCAAAGGATCTAGCAAGTCACCACAGTCCTGGCATAGATCGCTACCTGAGGCTTTCCACGTGGCAATTCCCATTCTCTCTCTTTCCCTCCCGCCCCCAGATTGCAGCCCCCTCACCGGCCAGCAGCTCACCTGACCCATTAAGTGAACGGCCTCGTTCCCTTCCTAGCCTGCAGGCTGGAAGGGGCAACGTTTCCCGGCTCCTGTCTGCAGCCCCGCAGCAAGGTGCAACGCGTGGGCTCGGAAAACCTTTGCCAAATGAGCCCAAGGAAAGCTTGTTGGTTTTTACTCAGCCCCGAAAAGACTCACCATAAGGGGCTGTTGGTTTTAAAATACTGCTTTTAAAGCTTGTTGGGAACTTCATCACCCTTAAGAAACGGGAGGTGAGACTGGCCTGAGGAGGGAGGTCCCACTAGGAGGGTCCAGCCACACACTCCCATCAAAGCGGCTTCTCCCAGACGGGTGACTACCCGCGACGCGGTAATTGAATTATAAATCTTAGACCGGAGAGCTGGAAATGGTGGTCTGGTACGGACTCTGCCTTCGGGCTGCTTCCTCTGTCATTAGCCTCGCTTCACAGATGGAGCTTGTTAGTAACGAAAGGAAATAGAGACCTTGGGACTAAGAAAGGGGGGAGAAACGAGGTAAAATACAGCAGTCGGACGAGAGTCATTTCCGCAAACTCTTGGGAGAGGTGAAGGAATTTGAAGAAACCTCTTTCTGGGCCTTAGAAGTTACACTTCTGCCAGAGCCACGCAGAGCAGGGTACCCCGACTGGATGCTGCCACCTTTTGTCATGCTCTGTGTGCTGTGTGCGTGTCTCTTTCTGCGGCCTCGTGACACCAGGGGACGCCGCACACGGTGGGCGGGAAACAGAGTCACTGCGACAGGAGTGGGGGTGGGGTGGCTACAGCTAATGATTCTGCACTGAGGACGGGGCACCGACCAACAGAGACCTCATGTCTCATCACAGAAAAGAAAAGCAGCTAGAAAAGATGCGTGCCTGAGCCTGCGCGAAGTGACTATTTCACGGTGGACGAGGTCGTCCTGAAAGTATGGAGCCCATGTCAACCTAATTATAGAACAGTTGGCACGGCTGAGCCTTTCGGGACCTTGTACATGTATATGGTCATCCCACAGCACGCCCGAAATCTACGCAGTTTCATTTTAAAAATAAAATGAAGAAAGGATTCAGGGAGCAGGCCTTGCACTCACGGAGGCCACTCGGGAATGAATGTCACGCTGAGTGGCAAGAGTGAGGTGCCCCTGCTTTCACCCCGAGTTTCACGGATACGGGGTGATGGAAGGTCAGAAAAGGCCAATGGCGCTAGCAAGGCCGAAGGGTCAGGATGGAGAGGAGGCAGCAGAACGCAGACCTGTCCTTCAGCCTGTCCCTGCCATTGACAGCAGGGAGGCTCTGGCCAGGCGCCCCCAGAGCTGCCTGTCACATGAAGGGGACGGGCCACTGGGAGCAGGGGGAGGGGAAGGTGCTGCTTTCAACTCAGACTCTCAAGGGAAAAGTTGAAGTGTTTGCTCAAGCGAGAGTTGAGAATTCAGGAAGGGCAATGCTTAAAAGGACCCATTCTCCAAAAACAATCATTTCGTCTTCTGAAAGGCAACATTTTCGCATGGGGGGAAAAAGAACCCTTGGACCCCCAGCCTTCAGAGCTCACCAGGGAAGAAACTCTTCAGCAAGCCATTTCTGCATGTCATTAGTTTAAGCCTCTGTCTGTTGCCTTCAGATCATCATCTTCTGGGGAGGTGGGGGAGCTGGTGCCTTGAAGCACACATTTTCCCCCAAACTCGCATGGAAGGCCTGAGTGAAAAGAACAGGCCATGCTAGACCCAGGGCTGGAGTGCAGGCTGGCTGGGACAGCGGGAGAAGGAAGAGCAGCAAGGGTCAGAGCCAGAATTCTGTGGGTCACAGTCACACACAAAACCAAAGCTAGGAGTTTGTGGGACATCGCCCACCCTTTAAGCAGGGGGATGACCGACAGAGGTCAGTCAGGCTAAGTCCAAATAAGGATGACTCTGAGGTACCCTCACCGACAAACTGGCAATGGTGACAGATTGCCCGGACCCATGAGTTCCTTCGCCCCACCCCAGCCTTGGTGGGGGATTCCTTTCTAGACACCCCTGCCTTGAAAAAGGACAGTGTAGGGGTGGGAGGGAGAGCCAGACGCATGCTCCGTGAGGGGTTTACAGAGAGGACCCTGGCTCACGCCCTGACCTTCACCTCTGAATTTCCAGGGGCCGCAGCACAAGTCTAGAGTGACCAGCGAGGTGGCTTTACAGGGCCGACTCCTTCCCTGAGCATCGATGCTCAGCGTGTCCCCGTGGCTGGGCCAGGACTGCCGGCCAGCCACCCCTCTTCTCCTGGGCTCCAGCCTTACCCACCAGCAAAGACAGGCTCCCATGGACGCCCTTGACATTCCAAACAGCCTGCACATTCTAGTGAATTGGACGCTTCTCTGAGATCACCAGACCCTGAGTGCATTAATGCCAACACACTAACACTCGGGTCATTTATTCTTCTTTCTTCTTCACACAAGTCATGCAGGAGTGTGTCTCCTTGTTAAAATTTGGGACAAAGCCGATTTAGCAAAAACAGTGAGGGTCTCTGTCAAACCAGCCCTTCCTCACGGGGAGACGCCAGCACCGCTGGTGATTCCCCTCCTGCTTCTACACTCACTGCGCACACAGACACGTCCAGAGAAAAACAGTCTGTTTCCTCATTTTCTAACATGAATGTGCGTTATCCTATATTTTACTTTTCCACTTACTAACATGACTCCAAGATATGTCCCCATCATGTATAGATCTATTCATTCTTTTCAAAATTGATCTATCACATTGCATAGTATAGTTGTGATTGACCTCCCCTGCTGGTGAGTATCTAGATGTTTTATTTCCATGTTCCACGCTTAGAAACCAGGCTACAGTAATGATGCTTATAAAGGTTTCATAAGTTACCTGTTGAAAGGTTAGATTACTGGATTAAAAAGATATGCATACATTAAATTTGGGTAGAAATTGTAGAACTGCCCTCCAAAAATTCTATCCGTAGTACTCTCACCAATCACAATGAGGGAAGTTGCTTTTCTGTGTTTTAAACTTTTCCACTATGTTGTTTTTTTGTTTTGTTTTTTATCAGTGTATGGTTGCTTTTCACCTGCCTCCAGCTATGGACCTGCCTGGAGACCTGGCTTGCAACCTGGTTATGTGCCCTGGCTGGGAATCGAACCTGAGACCTTTGGGTTCGCAGGCCAGTGCCTTATCCACTGTGCCACCAGCCAGGGCTGTATTTTTAATAATGTCTCATTTTTGTTTTAATCTACATGTCTTGTGTATGGGTGACCTTGAGTCCTGGGCATATTTGCCCCCTTGTGCTACCAGCAGGGTGACTGCAATGAAATAAACACTAGTGTTTCTCTAAGTTTTCCAAACATAATAGCAGGAACAAAAACCACTTACCGGACGATGTGCGAGGAGAGACACTGGCCTTTGTGTGGGTTTCCTCACCCGTTCCCTCCGCAGTGCCCTGAAGTTACGACTCTTCCTTCCCATTTCACACCGAAGAAACGGGAGCCCCACAGGTTCAATTAATGCCTCAAAATCACAACGTTGAGGAAACACAAATTCCAGCCCAGGTGTGGCTCCAGGAACTGAATCATATTCCACCTGGTCACCCCCCAATCTTGGTGAAGTACCTACTCTGTGCAAGGAGCTGCAGGGGTCCCCGACCGTGGATGCTGTGCCCCTCCAGGCCTGACTGTGTGTCCATAGCGTGGACACATAGCGTGGACACACAGCTGTCATGAAGAACACACAGCCGGGGCGGGTAGGAAGCCCCACGTGTCCAAGGGGGCAAGAAAGACAACAGGTGTGACTGAGGGAGGCCCCTGTAGGCTGAGCAAACCAGGGAAGTCCTGGAAGGGCTGAATTTGAAGGCGCCTAGAATCTGAAAAGCCACAGAGAATGGGTTTGATGCTCAAACAGGTCCTACGGCAGCAGGATGTCTGGCCCACCCCGCTGTGTCCTGACAGCAGCGGAGTCAGCACAGGGATGCAGAGGTCCCTGGAAGCCCTGCTCCCCCAGGATGAGCAGCAGCGACCTAAGTCCCTGGGACCTCGTGAAAGTACCCCACGGGGCCCAAGCAAACGCATCCCCCACGCCGTTACCTTGGGCCAACCCCAGGAAGGCCAGAGCCACCGCAGGCCACCGGGCCCAGGGAAGCGGGGCAGAGTGAATACACACCACAGTGGAAGGAGGCAGCCGTCTGAACCCCTCACAGTTGAGATATCTTAACTCTTGCCAAGGTGACAGAGACCTGATCACGTGATGCCAGGTGAGGGGCCCCGATGCTTCGTCTTCCTTGGCCTGGTGGTGGATAATTACCCCTCCGCTCCTGCTCCAGGTCCCGCGGGGACACAATGAGACAGCGTTCGTGGCCGTACCTGAACTCTCATGAAAACAGGGCGAGTGGAAGCTGGAGACCTAAGTTGGAATGCAGGCCCTGACCCTGATCTGAACACGTGCCCAACTTCGCTGAAGCTGCCTTTCCTGACCTGTAAAGTGGAGGCAGCAGCGCCAGCCCCCGGGGGCCCGAGATGAGGGTTGAAGGAGATGAAGAAATGGCAGCGCGCACAGCTGGCCTGGCATCCTCTGAGGGGCCTGCAGCCCAGGGACGTTCTATTGTCCCCAAATGCCCACAGAAATAAGCCGGGGGAGGACTTAAGGGAATAGTTACGTATGATTTTTCACAGGCTCACCGGTGGTTCCGTGACGTTCTGCCATTCGTGACAGGGACGGACCGACCTTGAGAATAGCACGCTAAGTGTTTCGGTTTCTATTCCACACGTGAGTGAAGTCATACAGGTCTTCGCTTTTGGTCCTCACCCCGCGGAGATCCCTAAACCTCCACAATTTCTAGCAGCATGCCGTGCCCACAAGTCACCATACCGGCCCCTATGCCAGAAAGGCCCACCCCTGACTCACGCCACACCGAGTGTCTTTGCTAGGGATGCCTTGGCGGTATGGAGGAGGTACAAATTCCCCAAGAGTTAGGAAACCTGCGCTCTAGGCCAGCTCTGGGCAGGAGTGGCGGCCCTCTGCTAGCCAGCCAGCCCTTCAGCGCTCAGCTCGGTATTTCACCTCCGGACGACACCCCTGTCCCCTCCCACGCTGGGCCTCCGGTGCTCCCGCCCCTATGTCTGCCATCACGCACAGCCCCCACCTCGTGACACCTTCCTTTGTCCCCTCCCCAGGCACCTGAAGCAGGCAGGAAGAGACCCCTTGTTACCCTTCCATTCCCAGCACAGAGCTGAGTGCCCGCTGCAGGGAATGCAGCACGGGGATGGGATCGGAAGGGAGGGTGGATGGATGGATGGGTCAATGAATCAGTGAACGGGGCTCACAGATGAGGAAACCGAGGCATCCTCACACCGACTTTTCCCGAGACAGGGTTAGGCTGAACAGAGAGAAAAATGGAAAATGTTTCCTTGCAACTACATAAAGTGTAGACAAATCCCCGGCTGCGTTTCCGATTACTTTGACTCCAAAAGACGCCATTCGTATTCAGTAAGACGCCCTGCTAATGTGCTGACGCGGCACGACAGGTGGGAGGGAAGAAAGGTCTCCGCACGGTTGAGTTCCCCACGGTGATGAAGAATAGGGACCAGCCGGCCTGACAATAACCCCAGTCCAATTAGTTCAGCCATCTTCAGGCCAACCGCTATCACACGTGTAGAACAATGCACGGCAAACCTGCGTCTCTACGGCTTTTCATACAGTAGGAAAATAAATGCGGCCCGCAGCAAAACAGACGAAGGGCTCGGGGGAGCATAGAATTAAGATCTCACGGGGTAAGGAGCAAGGCAGGGTGTCTGGTGTTGCCATGGAGAACGCGGGTGAAAAACCGCCCTGGGAGTGGGAGCACCAGGCCTTTGGTCGGCCTCGGGTCTCCAGCACATGATGTGAGCCTCAGTTTCTCCTGACATGAGCCTCAGTGCACGGCGGGGCGATGGTCTGCACCCTGCCTCCCTCGCAGGGGGGCTTCAATGAGGTACGTGCATTTTCTAAGCTGTAAGTCACTCCAGAGAGACAAAAAGTGACCCAACTGTCCGTGCTTGTGCTCGATTCTGTTCACAGGAGGGCAGCAGGATGCTTCCTGCTCTACAAGCCAAACTGGAGCCATGTTCTGCTCTCAACATTCAGCCTTCCGTGGGAATGGACCGCCAGCGCCACTGTAGCACCAATGCATGACGGGGGTAAGACTAGCATATAGAAAGGGAATGTCGCATGCCCAGGGGGGCCCCCTGAAGAATAACATCAGAATCAGGTTTCAAGAGAAAGGGCCAGTTCTGCCCAATTAGCAAAGAGATGGATCCATTTTTAAATACGATCTTCTTGTAAACTGAATCTCAAAGTCTCAATCATGTAGTACGTCCTGAAGTGTTCCCAGTAGACAGACTGATGCGGGGGCACTAGCGACCCACAGCCCTGGGTCAGGCCAGTGGAAACCATGCTCCCAGTCACACGGCACGACCACCAGGGAGATGGGGTAGCCGGAACAGGGGAGCGCGGTGAACGTGGGCTCTGAACAAAACGCTGAGAAAGCGAGACTCACCTATGTGTTTGGGGATGGTCTTTCGCTCCCGGAACATGGCCGTCCACCGGAGGGGCCCCAGTGTGTTCCATTCTGCTATCGGAGGCTTTGGGGAAGGGCTTCCCACCCCGCCCCTCAAAAATGCCTATCCCAACCTCCAATGCCAGGGCCTGAGACCAGCAGGTAGTGGGCGTCAGGTCACCCCTCATCTGGGCAGGGGGAGGGACAAGGGCTCTTTCAAGAGTACCCTTGGCTCCTGCCACGGTTCATCATTGCGTACGTGTGAGCAAAGGCACATGGACGGGACAGGGTCTCTCATTCAGAAAAGGACGCTGACACTTGAGTGAGACCCCGGTTATGGGCGATTTAACAAGAGTCCCCTAAACCCCCGGTCTCCTCTTAGTAACTTTCCACCCGCTGACCCCTCAGTCGGCCTGTTGGCTGTGGGTCCCCGGCTGTCCTTGTTAGAGTTGGAGCTGAATAGGTGTTAACTTTTCCCAAGTGCTTTTTGTCTCCGTTGAGGTGACCATTTAGGTTTTCTTCTTCGGTCTCTTCGCCACATGGGTTAGATGGATCGACTCCCAACTGTTCCAGTGATGCCTCCTGGAGACGAGCCCATGTTGGCAGGATGAGTTGCTCTGTTTCACAGTGAAGATTCTGATTCACTCCTGTTTGCGGGGGGACTTGGTGCCTCGGTGTTCATGAAGAATAGAGTTCTAGTTTCCTGTGACGCCTCTGACATCAGTAGCAGGGTGAAGTGGCCTTAGCGAGTGGATCCGGAAGTGTCCCCTTTTACTTTCTGGAAGGACTGGTGTCGGTTGGTGTTACGCCTTCCTCAGTGCTGGGTGTCCCTCGCCAGTTGAGCCGCCTGGGTGTCCCTCGCCAGTTGAGCCGCCTGGGCCTTGAGCACGGGAGCTGCCGTTCCTCACGTCCCCCTGTCTGTGCCGGCTGGCTGCTCTGGGGACCGTGTGTTGTTTTTTCTCGCCCTTCATACCCCTCATGATTTCTTGTTGAAAGTAAGACATGATGTGAGAGACTGAAGTAAACAGCTTTTATGTCTAGAAATGAACACACCTCCCCTTGGCTCGGTCTCGAGTGTGAGGGTGTGTGTGCATCCATCTAGTCAGGAGCTGGGCTGGGCTGGAGACATACTGTTGCCATGGTTACCCTCAGCCTCTCACAGCCCCTCCCCCAATTCCTGCAGCGAAGGCTGGTGTCTTGGGTTGACTAGGGCCAGGTCTGCTCAGCTCTGAGTTCGGGTCTCCCCTTCACGCTGTGATCAGAGAGGGCGTCCTTCTCTGTTGCCCTCAGGTCCCTCTCCCAACAGCACCTGCTGCTGCTACTGTCATCTCCCCAAGCTGGTGGTGGCACAGGGTTGTGGGAAAAGCCTAGAGGGCCCAGACCCCCGGTTTCCGTGGCCCCAGCGCACCCACCCTGGCCCTCCGGCTGGAACCCAGCCTGGCCCTCCAGCTGTTCCCGCGGTGCTGCTCCCTCTCCCAGGTGTGTCTGTGCAGGTGAGCAGAGCTCACCTCTCCTCTCCCGGGGGGCACTGTCTCTCCAACTTCCCACAGCTGACCTCTGCCACCTCCCCGCCCCCCCCTCCCCCCGGAGGTTGCAAAAACAGTCATGAATTGAAATAAGTCAGGTGGCAGGATCCCGGCAGCTCTGCATCCAGGAGGGGAAGCTGGATTCGGTATCTTTTCACAGCGAGTGTTTGTAGCAGTTTTTCAGGCTTAATGGGAAAGAGCTAAACACCCATCCTAACTGGGCTGTCTTATTCCAATTCACATACATCTTTCCGCTTCTTTTAAAAACCTTTAAAAATGATCTTCATAAGGCTACAGAGAAATCTATTCTTACCACAGTATGCAGATAATTATCGAATTTGGGGGGTGATCACTTAGACCCAACACACACAAACTCCAAACATTTCTGTCTTCCGTAGGCTCCTGCAAAGAAAATGAGAATAATTTGAAGTCAGACAGAGAGAAAGCTTCCCTTCTGGAACAACAAGACGCTGCTCCTGCTGGGTAGAAATGGAGACATTATTCTATTTTTATTTTGTTTATTTTTGTGTCACTTTAATACTGACCGTGGGATTATTTTTAGTTTTAATTGGTCGTGCAGAAGAGAATTAGAGCGGGCCCAAGGCGGGGAAACAGAGCTGATCTAGCCAACCCTGTACCAACTATGATCTGGGAAGCGCTGAGTGGAGCGGGGTTTGATGTAGGACAGGCTCCACACTCAAGGCATCAGTACAGGGTCGCCAAGGAGGCGGCTGGCCACGAAGGGCAGAGGCCAGCGAAGGCGCAGAATCACAGAGCGGGGTCGCAGGAGAGGGCTGGAGGCAGCAGGCCGGCCCAGGCCGGGGGTCTGCACCCCAGGTTTCCCGGCAGGGGAGGTGCTTCAAGGGGGTGGATCTATGGAGCAGGATGTATGGAAGGGGGAGCTCCTGGGGGGCTGCGAAGGCCACCTGTGAAGCAATCAGGGTCTCCGCGAGTGTGACAGAGGCAGAGGAGACAGAATCACTGGACTGCCTGACTGTAGCGAGCCAGGAAGGAGGCCGGGGACAGGCTGGGTCCTGAACAGCCCGGGCCCACCTCCTCGCCATGGTCAGAAGCGGTGGCTGCGGCCAAGCCCCAGCATGGGGCAGCAGGATGGCTCTGGGCTCCGCTCGGTACCCCGAGACCACCCGCGGCCTCCATCCTACCTTCTGCACTAGTTCCTGGCCCGTCCCAGGTCAGAGGGCAGGCAGCCCGCCTCAAGAACCAGAGACCACCCCTGTCACCTGGCTACAGCCCTGGCTTCGCCCAGGGCAACCACGGGTGGCCCAGGAAAAGGTTGCTGGTTGTGGGGGTCCCTGCTGGGTCGGGGGAGGCTGGAAACAACCTCCTCCCAGCGTGTCAGCACCAGGGGCCTATGGGTCCCCAGCAGGAACCCCACACCATGGCCTCTCTGACATGGTGCTGAATCCCCAACAGGGAGCCCCGTGGAGACAGGGCCTGCTCCCTCTTGCCCCAGGACAGCGAGGCTGACCACACCCCCTGCAGGGGGCAGGGCGGAGAGCTTTGTGCCCAGGCCCAGGCAGGGGTGAGGGAGCCAGCGGAGGCCTGGGGAGCCAACACAGGCAGACAGACAGACGGAGGGGGCCAGCGCATCGTCCAGATGCATGTGGAGCCCCACGGTGCTGGGGTGCACTCCTGCCAGCCGAAGGCCCTGGCTACACAGCTTGAGGGGACCTGGGGCCCCCAACCTGGATTTTAGCCCCAATTGCAATTCCGACAGAATGGATTGCTGAGGGTGCTCTCACCTCCTGTCCTTCTGGCAGCCACAGCCCAGGTGACAACCAGCCACAGAGCATCCGTGAGTGACCTGAACAGAACTTCATGAAGGGGCCCCGCCCCGTGAACTGGGCTCAGGGTTTACAGCCACACTGGGATTGCATGGAGGGCGACACCAGGCACGGAGGCCATGATTTGAAGGCGCACAAGCCTGCCACATACCGCCGGGGGTCCAGGGCAAGAGACCTCCAGCACCCTCCCAGGGCCTGTCCCCTCATTTCCATGAAAACAGCGATAAAACCTGCCTCCCAGAGGTGTCATTCATATTAAAGCCCAAAGCACAAGGCCAGAAGGAAGATGCTATTATTTCACACCTCAGACGATTGCTCTTGGAGATGCTGTCTTATACCATCACCATAATTAAGTTAATTGCTTTAATATATATTGCAATTAAAGCACCTATATTTGTCTCCGGCCTTCCATCATATGTCGCTATAGACTGTCCTGAATGTCGCTGCGGGACTTCCGTCCAAGCTGGTGATTGACAGCAGGTTGGCAGCCGGCCATGAAGTTGCTGCCCGGGTTTATTCCTGTCCTCCTTGCTTCCTTCTAAAGACAGTCTTGTCCTACCCTCTCAGGAGGTTCACACCCCACTCACTTTTCCAAGCGTCAAGTAAGATGAGGCCCCGGGAGGCCCACTGCACTACGGCGACAGTGAACCCGTCTTCCTTCTGGACTCCGAGCACCTGCAGGACAAAGGCAGGTTCTGTGTCTCTCGGGGGCTTAGCACAGAAGTGGCTCTTAGAATAAACACCCCCAGCAACTACGCAGTCACATCACGTCAAGTTGGGGGCGGCGGGAAAGAAGACCGCTGGATAATGAGCTAGAAAAAGCAAGCAGCAAGTACGGCTCGAGTCTCTTGAGTGGGACCCTTGGGTGGCGAGTGCAGCCCCCAAGAAAAACCCACCCAGCGCGAGAACGCAGCTCGGCCCGGAGCCCCATCCTCGCTGGCTCCAGCGCCTTCTGTGGGTGGTGACAATCCACTGTGTTTGTTTACGGAAACCATTTGTTTGCAAAACTCCTTTCTGTGTACATCGCCAAAACCCTCAGTTTGTAATTCCCCATCTGTGGTTCCACAGAGGAAGATAAGCAAACTTTAAAGAATCCGTAAAGAGAAATGTGACGTGATTAAACCTGCAAACGTACACACGGGTCAGGGGGCCTCACGTGAGGCAAGGCAGCGATCAACAGACCCTCTAAAATCGACAGGTGGGAGACCCCAGGAAGCACCCTGCAGACCCTTAAACACAGAGTGGCCCCAGCCAGCCTCCACCGGCTGGACCCCAGCCGGGCCACCCGCAGTTCAGTGGCTGTCACCCCATCTCGACAGACCAGGTCCTTCCGGGGTTCGATCTAGAAGAACAAGCTGTTACCGCTGCCTCAGTTTCTGGCAGCCGTGAGCCTTCCTCCAGGACCCGGCTTGACCATCACGCTGGCCACAAGCAGGCGCAGGAAGGATGCTTCAGCCCTTGAGCTTGAAGGTTTCCCCTCGAGTATCACGCGTTACCCTGTGTTGTCACCGCGCAGAGCGTGGACCAGGCCCAGCTGCCCCGGGCGATGAGATGGCCAAGCGGCCGATGGGGTCATTTAGACGAGAGGAAGGCTATTCGGGAACCCCATGCCAGCATCTAACCCAGCGTGATCCTTCGACATGCAATTATCCCCCCGTTTGGCATGACATTCAAATAAATGTTGAGAAGTGCTGGGGCCTCCGGATGAAAGCTGTAATTAACGTATCGATGATTTTCCTTCTAAAGGGCACGCAGTCCAAAAGGGGAGCCAGCATCTGAGAGCAACGGGTGGAAATGACAGAGTCGCGAGGGCAACAGGGAAGCGCTCCGGTTTCGAACGCGTTTGGGGATTTGGACGTGGTCAGGTCAAAATGTGCTGGGGCCGGGACCCAAACTGATGAGTGTTCATGGCTGACGCAAGGCAACTCAGCGCAGCTTGAACTTTGCAAATGGGAAACTAGAAGGACGAGGTCCTGCGGGGCGGAACTCAGAGCTCCGAACAACCTGTACGCAGCGGGTGGAAGCGAAGCCACACGGGAAGGGAAGGGCCTGGGGCGTTAGGCACAAAGGGGAGCTCTGGGAAGGCTGGAGGGAGCAAGGGGACAGGTGCAAATACCCCCCCTCCAACGCTGGGACCCCGACAACACATCTCTGCAGGGCGGTGTGGGGACACAGCTGCTCCCCACAAGCTGAGCTAAAATGGCCGAGCTGCGCTGCACACGTGCCCGTCTGTCCAGCACATCAGGGGTCCCCAGCCTCCGGGCCGTGGACCAGTACTGGTCCAGGCCTGGCAGGAACCGGGTCTCACAGCAGGAGGTGACCTTGAATGTCATGTCCTTGAATCACCCTGAAACCATCCCCCGCCTCTGGTCCGTGGGAAAACTATCTTCCGCAAAACTGGTCCCTGACACCAGAAAGGTTGGGGACCGCCGCAGTCCATGATCAACCCTCAGAAGGTGCTAAAGTTAACCCTTTGCCTGGAGTGTGGGCAACTCAAGGTCAAATCCCTCTCTCTGCAGTCCAACCCCCCAGCTCAGGCCCAGCAGACAAGAGACACTCAGGAAATGCTTATGCAAGTCCCTCCCATGGAGACCCGACTTCTCTCATCTACTGACGCTTTATTCAGGCAGGGCCTCCTCTTCAGGTTTCCAGAAATGTGCCTGTGACTTGCAAGGCCCTCTGTAGGTTGCCTCCTCCCAGGTCCCTTCCTTCACCACAGGGCCCGCAGTTACCTGACTTCTCTCACCTGCAAAGCTGCGTCCCTGTACCTCTGCAGGTATTGCATGCAACCTGTAAGCTAATGAAGGGTGAAAAGAATGTCTTTTGTGCCCTGGCCAGGTGACTCAGTTGGTTGGAGCATTGTCCTGTGGGCTGAAAGGCTGTGGGTTCGATTCCCAGTCACGGCACATACCAAAGTTGCGGGTTTGATCCCCGGTTGGTGCACAAGAGACAACCCATCCGTGTTTCTCACATCCATGTTTCTCTCTCTCTCTCTCTCTCTCTCTCTCTCTCTCTCTCTCTCTCTCTCTCTCTGTCTCAAATCAATTTAAACAATTAAAACATGTCTTCAGGTGAGGATTAAAATACACAAGGCATGTCCCAAAAGTATCAAGCCAGTGTCAATATACTTGCAGAAGATGTTATGAATTGAATGGTGTTCCCTCCAAATTCAAGTCTGAACTGCTCACCCCTAGAATGTCTCACCATGTGACTACATTTGGACAGAGGCTTTATAGAGGTAATTAAGATTAAATGAAGTAATAAGTTGTGACAAAGGGGGGAGCAATAATCCGATACCACTGGTGTCCATATAAGGAAAAGGAGAGACACCAGGGTGTCATGGGCACAGATAAAAAAAACACCCAAGGACCCAGCAAAAAGCTGGCCATGTACAGGCCAGAGAGACAGGCCATGGAAGAAACCAACCCTGCCAACACCTTGATCTCAGACTTCCAGCCTCCAGAACTAAGAGGCAATACGTTTCTATTGTCAAAGCCACCAAACCCATAGTATTCTGTAATGGCAGCCCAAGGAGACCAACACAGAAGGTACAGAACAGAAAACCACCTCCACTTGTCCTGTCTCCTCTAAGCAGTAGAAGGGAGAACAGAGAGAAAAAAAGGGGGCGGAGTCAGTCTCCAAGTTCCTGAATTGGATAGGCAAGCTGAGAGTTTCTAGAATTACTCCTATAATCAAGAATATGACTATGTTATGCCAACTATAATTTTCAAGTAATTTATTATTTTATTTAAGAATATGAACATTAGCTATAGACGGGTTTAGAGGGTGGCAGAGTGATCTGAAGTTGACAGGCTCTGGAAGTTAGAGACCAGGATTTCATTCGTAGCTCTGACATTTGCTGGCTACGTGGTTCAGGAAGGTCACTTACACTCTCTGGGCCTTAGATCTTGTATATTCTTTCTCAGATTTGGCACATGTATTTGCCTAGTCTTTGCCTCGACTGCTGTGATCACTAATGAGTTAGTATGGGTAAAACATCATCATGATTAATTCATCACATTCGTAGATTCTGAATTAAAGGGCCACCACACTGATTCAGTGAGAATCTCATACCTTCTATAGTTGATCAGCCTCAATAGATGGTCAAATTCTTCATCCTCCACCATCCCCAACTGATATCTAATCACCCTGGACTTGCCTTCAGCAAGAGCCCTATTAGGCGAGTGTAGCAAGAATTCTCCTACCCTCCTAATAATTTCCCATCCATTGCTCCTTGGCTGCACATCATTCCTTCCCCTTGTTACATTCAGAGTTGGGCCATCTCTCACCCTTAATGCAAAACCCCATTGCAGTGATCCCTTAAATCAAATCTTCTTTACCATCTTTAATAAGAGTCAGAGTATATTTTCCTAAGCTCACTGTGTGCACTTGAACTGTGTCTCTTTCCCTGGGCAGAGATGATGACATACCCGTGTTTTAAACCATGTCTATCACATGATGGTTCTGATCAACCATCTTCATGTAACAGTGGTGATCAATTAATAGGAGGGTTAAGAGCAGCAATTCCGTGGGTGGGGAGGGGGACAGAGGGGAGAAAAAAAGGGATGGATGTAATACAACAACAATAAAATTAAAAGAAAAAAAAAAAAAGAAGAGCAGCAATCCCTTACCCTCACATTACCTGACTCGCATTGCTAAACCACACGCTACCTTGCCCAGGTGGTCCCACCAGGGACCACACCTGACAAGGGCTCCTATAAATTCTGGACACATCCCCTTACCTTCCCAACGAGCAAGGAATGTGAGGACACACGCATTTAGCCTCCTTATGTCCAATTGGTTAACACTCTTGCAGTAGGACCCTCGGGGCTCCCTAAAATAGCTCCTATACCTTTCCTGGCAGTGATGCTGCTCCGGGAATTGGGGGGATGCCCGGAGAAGAGATCCCTTCAATCACGACAGAAACCCAGGGTGTTCTCCACACTCCCTCTTGACAGGATTCTCTTCCCAGCCTGAGCCATGCCAATGAGTTCTCCTTCTGAAAGCCCCCCATTTTCCAGGCCCCAGAGCTCGGAAGCCACACTCTGTGCAAATGACAGGTCATGGTTTCAGCTGGGCTCCAAAAACAAAACAAAGCCGAGCGAAAAACCAGACCTGGAAAAGCAATAGGAAAGCTGGCTAGTGACACCACTCTCACAGCTTTTCAGACTCCCGGGGAGTAAAACCCAGAAGATTTTTCTCACCTCGACATCTCCGTAAAATCTTCAGTCCTGTTGAAAGGGGAGAAAGTAACCTGAGGACATTTCTCCTCTGTGACAGCATCTACGTAGAGCATTGATGACAGACAGCAGAGACGGGCCATTAGCTGGCCTTTGTTGTGAGCGTTCACAAGAACGGGAAGCAGACAGGTGCTGACAGAGAGGTCGGGAGGGACCCCTTTCCTGAAGTCAGCGAGGAAAAGCCCAGGTGCAGTAGGTTTTGTCAAGGTCCCCACCATGAGGACACGAGGACCCCGGTGGCCCCTGGCAATGCCCTTTATTTCAAAACCCAACACCTTTAACAACAACAACAAAAAGAAAACAGCCCAACTGTCTCCTGACCAGCTATGCCCTGCAGGCCCACTGTCGGTGCAGTAAATTTCACATATGATTGTGATAAGGAAATCCATTTCTTGATAGACAATTAAATAAACAATTCATGGCGTACCTATACAGTTATAGACTATGGAGTCATTTTGAGAATAACTACAGGCCCATGATACATTGTCAAATGAAACAAGCCAGTCGCAGGACAGCTGCGGAGTGGGTCCTCCCCATCGCTCCACACCCTGGACATGTCTGCAGGGACCACACCGAAGACGGGCCTTCCTGTCGGCTTGCACGCTGGCGAGCCCAGAACCACCCCAGAGCGAGGGAACGGACAGAGGCCCAAGGGTTCACCCTCCTGGCTCCCCATGGCAAGGCTGCCACAGGGGCCACCTCATCCCAAAGCACCACGCTGAATACAGTGCTCATGTCATTCCTCCGGCCTTAGACCTGGGGACCCTTGTCCCTGGCCGCAGTTGCCTGCTGGCTGCTGCAGTTCCCCAGTGTATCATCCGTCCCTTTGTGACCAGCCCCTGGGCAACTAGCGCAACCCCTTCAAATTACCCTGATTCCAAGGTGCCATCTGCTTCCTCCTGGGATCCTGACGTACTATGTACATGTACTGTCATTTACGTACCCTCCAAAAGTCACATGAATCAAATGCATGTAAGGAAACATAGAAAATGGCTGCTGGTGATCCTGTCTGGAGAATGGAGTTAATTGGTAAAAACTGGGAACAATGAGTGCTGTTACATTTTGCTTAGCATAACCTTGTGCTAATGGAGGGTTTTCAAACAAAATGAGCATGCATTCCTTTAAAAGTGTGCATGTGTGTGTGCGTGTGCGTGTGTGTGTGTGTGTGTAGAGAGAGAGATTTAAAAATAGAGAATCACCAATCTGCCACTGTGGCCTCCATCTCTCATCAGTCCTTGGAGCCAAGGTGACTTTGAAGAGCCAGCCAGGCCTCTTGGTAAGAAGAGCCCCATTCTAGAACCTCCGTTCTAATAACCACGCGACTGGACACGCGGCCTCCTAGAGCTTCAAGCCTATGACAGAGCCCCCTCTCCGTTCCACACCAGCAGCCCATGTTCTAACGGGGAGGCTGGGGATGGGATGCCCAGGGGGCTGGTCGTGGAATATTTAAAACATCAAAGAAAAGGAGTTTGTGGAGCAAAATAGGATCAATGCAGGGGCTAGTGAGTCCAATGGGAAGTGTCCCTACGATGGCCTCACGAGGGTCACAGGGCCACCCAGGCATAAGAATGGGAATGTTGATAAAGCTAGCATAGCATATTTTCCTTAAGAGCACCTCCTTTTACTGCCAGGAATAAAGAACGCTTCGTCCTACCTCTGTTCCTTTTGCTAGAGTTGAAAGAACCATCTTCCTTGGCCTCTTTAATCTTCCCAACACCTCTGAGAGGCAGGCTGAGGAGAATAGCACTTCCCTTCTACACCCACAACTTCTGGAGCCTCGTGTGTGTGCGCTGGGCACCAGGGGGACTTCATTTGATCCGTCAACTTTTCCAAACAATGAGGTTTTCCTTTACAATTTTTGGACCTCACAGGAAAATACATATACCAACCCGGACATGAAAATCAGTAGTTGATTCACACCCCAAGGATGACTTTTCACATCGGGGGATGTATTTCCTTCAGGTCTTTTGGCCACATAACAAGATCAGGATCAAAGAGAACACACCAGCCTGCCTCCTGACTCCTTTCGGCCCTACGGAGGGCAGGCAGATGGGAGAACACGTGCATCACGTGGGAATGAAAAGGAGAGGGCACTACACTCTCTTCGGATGGTCAAGCTCTGCAGAACAGAACCTGCCTGTGAGTTAAGTCGTTTCTGCGGTCTTTTCTCTAATCTCCTCTCTAGGAGGAACAACGCAGCCAGGTTGGGAGTCACGGCTGGACCGGATGACCTCAGAACGCCCTCTGAACACTGGGTAACCTGCCTGTAAAACTGGAAAAAACAGCCACGCGGCAGATTAACCTCCGAGTCATGAACCCCCAGTGAGGCGGAGTCTCCTGTGCAGAGGAAATGTCCAATGTGGAACCAGGCCAGAATACAATGAGGAACCTCGTTCCGCCATAGCCAGCTGTGGGGCCTTAATGTTTCCAAACCTCAGTTCCCTCATCTGTGAAATGGGAAGAACATGGCTCCCCTCACAAACAGCTGGGAATCTAAGGTAATATGCATGAAACAAGCACTCAATAAAGATACTCATTCTCGCCACCATCCCTGTCGCTTAAGTGTCCCTGAGGAGTCAAGTAGAAGCCACCACTCCTTTCTAAACCCCTGGTAGGATCTACCAGGCCCACCTTCAGTCCTCGCTTCTGTACACGTTCCTGAGGACCTCAGACCTCTGTTGTGCCCACCATGAACGTGCGAAGACACAGGGCCTGCCAATGACATGCTCGAGGCCTCCAGCTCCCGTCGCTGCGAAGGACCTGGCTCCCGTGCTGCCTGAGGTGTCCCCGTCATTCCCAGCTGTTGTTGGTCCTGCAGGGGACCCTCCCTCCCTGGGCCGCAGGTCTCCTCCCTTCTAACAGGCGGAGAGCTCTGTGAGGGCGGGAGTGCATCTCACTCGCCTCTGTACAGCCAGCCCTGAGCTCCAAGGGCTGGGCACACGGTCCACAGCCCATACACACCTACGGCGAGAGTGACAGTCACAGTCAGCCATACACACCTACGGCGAGAGTGACGGTCACAGTCAGCCATACACACCTACGGCGAGAGTGACGGTCACAGTCAGCCGAGTGAACGGGGCGTGGTCTTTAGAATTGTCCTACTGACAAAGCAGCAGCAGCCCCTTCCCCTCCGCAGTTCGACCTTGGCATAGCATGAAGAACTGCATCCCACTCTAGAGGTCCACGGGCCAGGAGGCGCCAAGGAGAACAAGACGGCCAGGGTCACACAGCACAGACACCGGGCAACGGCCTTGTCCTCCTGCACTCGGGGACCAGGCAGGCTCCCAGCTGGAAGAGGACGGCCCTTTCTCCTCCAGGAAACCTCCTGGTCCATCTTTTCTTGCAGAGCCCAAAGGCTCCTGGGCACCTAGCGAGAGCTTTTCAAGCCTGAGCTGACCAGGAGGCCCCAGTCCAGAGATTCCACCTCAGCGCCGCGTCTCCCCCACATGCTCAGATGCTGCCTGCCCCTCGTCAGAAGCCCGGTTCTCAGGACCTGCCCTGGAGACCCTCCCCGGCCTGCGCAAAAAGGAGGTGGGGGGATGATAGTTCTGGTATCTATTACTGCAGGACAGATCTTTCCAGAACTCAGTGGCTTAACCAAAAGGCAATCATTTCCCCACCCCTTACACGCTTGTGAGTTTATAGCTTGGGCGAGGTCAGCGGTGAGTCTTCTGCCCCACGTGGAACCAATGGGAATCACGCAGCGGAATTCGGGGGGCGGGGGGCTGTCTGCAGGGGCAGATGGCCTCCGTGCTGTTTCTGGTACCCCGGTGGGACAGGTGGGTGTCTGGGCACAGGTGGACTGCAAGTCATCCTCTGACCTTTCTCACATGTCCCAGGGCAGCCAGACTTCTGGGTGGGGGCTCAGCACCCTCAGAAAGAGTTCAGGGAGCCGGGAAAACCCAAGCCTGCCAGTCCTGAAGGCCTGGAGCACCATCACCTCCGCACCACTCTGCGGGTCACAAAGCTCACCCGAGTCAGAGTTGAGAGAGGAACCCCCCTCTCAGGGGGAGGCCTACCAAAAATCCAGACCCCTTTAACCCTTTGGCTAGGAAAGAAGTTCCATGCAAGGGTGGCGAGCGTCCCTGAATTGCCTGCCTCCAAGGGTGTTTTCAGATCTCCATGGAGAGTCCTCAGCCCCACCAAACAGAGACCTTCTCTTTGTGAAACCAGGCGTCCACGGCTCTCACGGGCCTGTGGGTGGCAATGCGCCGTGTTAACTTTAATTTGGGGTTTTGACTAGCAACCCACCCCTACCTGTACACCTGCTGAATCTTCAGCTCTCACGCCGTCTCCCCGGGTCACTTCCAGGAGTCCCAAGGCGGGTGCCCCCCGGGGAGGCCCGTCCAGGCTGGCGGGCTCAGGAGGAAGACCCTCGGGTTGTTCGGGGCCCTTCTCGCTCTTCGCTGAGAGCCTCCGCCGACCTGGATAAGCAGAGAGACGTAAAGGTACCTCCATGCCGTGTTCATTTACCTCCTACGTGATTATGAGCGGCGTCCAGGACAGCCCGTCACTCAAGCACCCTCAACCGCGCGTCCATGGCCCACGCACGCCATTCCGGGAAGAGCTGGGCAGAGAGGTGCCCTGCCCACAGCCTCTCACGCATACACGGCCACCCGCACAGCCGGAGTCCCTGCGTCACGTACTCCAAATCACTGGAGACTCCGGCTGCCATCCGGAAGGCCAGCCGCTGGGTCCACTCGGGGACGAGGGGCAGGGCGTGGAGTCAGGCTCGCCTGAGTGCCAGTCCCAGCTCTTCCACTCGCTGAGGTACGCGGCCCTCAGGGCGGTTTTCCACCGCTCGGCCCCAGTTTGCACATCTGCGAAGTGAAAGGAATGAGCTCTGGTTCACAGCTGCCATGATGACATAAAACAAGACAGTTTCCTATAAAACCTGCTGCCCCAAATCTGGTCACAACGACAAAGATGAGGGTGGTGGTGGAAGGATCCCCCTGAAACCCCTGAGGAACCCGAGGCCTGGCAGCACCCACAACTCTGCTTCATGGGGCTCTTCACCCCCCTGCCAGTCCTGCTCACTCCCATGATAACCTGCATGGTTATCTCAGCCATTCCTCCATCCATCCACCCATCCATCCACCCACCCACCCATCCACCTACCCATCCATCCACCCGCCCACCCACCCACCCATTCACTCACACATGCAACAAAGGCTTGTGAGCCACTGTTAGGAGCGGAGCATGGGGTTGGGGCTGGGGACGCAGCAGCGGCTAGGACCCTGTCCTAACAGCCGTTCGCACATGCCTAGCTCACATCGGAATCAGGTGATGGCTGCCCACCTGGCCTCACAGACATCTCAGCTGAAGGTCACCTCCACGGCCCGAGCCTGGAACCCAGCTCCACTCTGCTGCTGGCGTCCTGGCTCCCGGCCCAGGTGGCTCCCGGCACCCTCCTCGCTACTGTCTTAAATCTCCTCTCTTGCTGCCGCCTGGGCCGCCTTCCCTGATTGGAGGCTCCACTGAACGAAGCCCAGGCCCCAGGGGACTAGGGTTTGCGTCGGCCCCCAGCCAGCACCCTGGACCCGGCAGCTCACTGCTCCCAACTTAGCGAGACCTTTCAACATCCTGGCAGCTACAGTCCATTAGGCTCCTTGTGAGCCTTCTGCACACACTCCTGCATTCACTCGCGCCAGCCGGGGGCCAGACCTTCATCCCCACATGCCGGCCCGAGAGCCCGCCCACGTCTGTGGAGGTGCAGCGGGGGGCCGGCCGGGTGGGAAGGGAGACGAGAGACCCAGCCGACGTAACCACACAGAACGGTAACAGGCGACTTCGCCCCCACTTCGGGGGGTTCTCCGCTCTCTGGGACACTTGAGCTGACGAGTGTCTGCCGGTGGTAGGCATGGCAACCAACTAATACGGAAACCGATGTGGAAGGAAGTAGCCCGGGTCGGGCGGGGTATGGGGCCCCTTGAGGGGACGGAACCAGCAGTTTCCCCAGGGCACCCCTGCCCGGAGGGACCCGGCTGAACTGCGCTGTCCTTCCAACCCCCCCCCCCCCCCGGTCACCCCGTCACCGCTCCCTAAGTCAGCGCATCGGCCACAGACAGAGGCAGAGCCAGCTTCCACCCCCCGCCCCGGTGTGTGGCCCTCCGCGGGCACAGGGCGCCTGCCAAAGCTGATGGCTTCGTGCACGACAGCAGCTCTTTAACATTTTCCAGCTAAACGCTGGAGTTGTGTTCTTTTCTTCCCCGCAGGTCTGTTTGGAAGGAACAAAATGTCCTAGTCTGTTCCGCACAGACAGCGTACCTGCTACAGCTCCACTTGGGAAGGTATTCTAAACTTGAAAATTGGGGTGGGCTGAAATGGCCCTCATCTGCATTTTTCATTCTGTCTCGGGACAATGCCATGAAGACAGAACAGGCGTTTGAGATGGGCAGAACCTGCCCTTTCCGACATGACACACAGACCCATCACACCATTCCCATCCACCCCAACAAAGTCACAGTGCGCCCAGGCTGGCGTGGCCCTACCTGGGGCAGGGAGGGACGCCACTTAGAGACCTCTGGGCTCACTGGTCCGCCTGCGCAAGAACCAGCCCCGCTCACAGAGACACGAACCAGGGAGGGAGGAGAACCTGAACCTTGGAGTAGAGATGATGAGCATGTCAGCTTAAACCTGCACTCACCAGCTCTGCAACCTGGAACGAGTGGCCTCATGTCTCTGAGCCTCAGTATTACCACCTGTAAAATGGGGACAAAAATGCAGACAGCAGAATAAGAAAGCATACATAAACCATCTGGCATACACTCCTGCCAGTTCCTGGCAAGCACTCAAGTGCTTTTATTTTTATCACAGATGCCATGTTTAATAAATTATAGTGATGCATTAATCAATCAGTCTATCATTCAAGCGGTGTATTCTCAGCAAAACCAGCATGAGAAAGAGCCCAGGGTGTCTGGGATGAACTCTGCCTTGCTACCTGTGAAGTAGCTACTGGAAGTCACGCTCTTTTCCTCAGTTCTGGTTCCTTGGGGCAGAGGTAGGTCCCAACGCTCTTTAAGGCAGTGTTGCCTCCACCTTCCATGCCCAGGGACAGAACAGAAGAGCTGATGCATCACAATGTGACCGGTAGGAAGTGCGGAGACACGAGAGGCTGGCGGGCTCCCATGGGCGGGCGGCAGCTGGAGGGACAGAGAAACATCTCAGCAGCTGGGGCTCCACCTGAAGAGGGTGGGATTTAAACCCCCAACTGGGCCCCCCAGCCTACAGCAGCACAGCTGAGAGTCCACAGCACCCAACTGGGAAAAGCAAAGAGCCACCAGGTCAGCCTGCTAGACAGAGAGACCGAGTTCTTAAAGGGACCACACACGAAAATACAGAGGCTCCACCCACCCTGGGCTTCAGCAGAGGGAGGGCACAGTGGACTAGAGACACTTAAGGAGGGTTTGGGTCAATGGCTTTAGGGAGAGAACTGAGGGAGCAGCTCCTGAATCCGGTGCTGGCCCATCCCCCATACAGAGACCACTCTTCTCCAAAGGGTGGGAGGGGGGGCGGGGGGGCAGGGGAGCCACAGCCACACGCATAGGAATTAACCCACCCCACCCAGCAGTGCCTGAACCTGACCTCAGATCACAGGTGGATTGGATTAACAACTGAATTCATCTGTCCCTCCGAGAGGTGCCTAAAACTGACCACTGATCACAGATTGATCAGATTAACAACTAAAGGAGACAAAGACAGTGGCTCTCTGGTAGTCTCCAACTGGCTGACTAGGCCCAGACTGGGACACGAGCTGATGTCACCAAGCACAGATCCAGGAAATAAAAAGAGTGCACCTCTACACCACAGAAGGTCACACCACTAAGACAGTAAGTCAAAGCAGACCGATCCAAGAAGCAGAAACAAACAAGAGCCACCTAAAATGGGGAGACAAAGAAATAAACCCTCAGCAAATGGAAAGGAAGAATCCCCAGGAAGAGCTCAAAATGAAATAGAGGCAAGCACACTCTCAGACAAGAAATTCAAAATAATGATGATAGAGAAGCTCAGTGAGCTCAATGAGTTTAAAGAAAACTACAAACAACTCCAGGGGAACTACAAAGAACTCCATGGAAGCTACAAGGAACTTACTGAGAACTACATTGGCATTAAAAAGGACATAGACACCATCAATAAGAGCCAGGAGGAAATGAAGAATACCATTTCTGAATTGAAGAACACAGTAGAAGGAATCAAAAGCAGGCTAGAGAAAGCAGAGGATCGAATCAGCGAGCTGGAGGTCAATGTAGAAAAAAATTCCCAGGTGGTTCAACAAAAAGAAAAAAAGAAAAAGAAAAAAAGACTGAAAAAGAATGAAGCAGTTTTAAGAAAGCTGCAGGACAGCATAAACTGTAACAACATCCGTATCATAGGGATACCAGAAAGAGAAGAGGAGGAGCAAGGGATAGAAAAACTCCTTGAAAAAGTAATTACAGAAAACTTCTCTAACTTGAGGAGAGAAAATGTCATTCAAACTCAGGAAGCACAGGGTCCCAAGGAAGATGAACCCAAACAGGCCCCCTCCAAGACACATCATCATGAAAATGGCAAATCTCAAAGACAAGGAGAGAATCCTAAAAGCAGCAAGAGAGAAACAGCTAATAACATACAAGGGGGCTCCCATAAGGCTATCAGCTGATTTCTCCACAGAAACACAACAAGGCAGAAGGGAATGGCAAAAAATATTTCAAGCAATGAAAAACAAAGGCCTGCCACCAAGAATACCCTACTCAGCAAGGCTGTCATTCAAAATGGAAGGTGAAATAAGGAGTTTCCCAGACAAAAGAAGGCTAAAAGAATACATCTCCACCAAACCAGCATTGCAAGAGATGCTAAAGGGTCTGCTTTAAGAAGATGAAGAAACAAACAGACAGGAACACAGGTACAAAGTTAAATGGATTAAATGGACAAATCAAAAGATATAGGGCAGCTGAATGGGTAAGAACCAACTTTAACTTATGAATGCTTTAAAGTGATCTTATTATAAATAGATTTTACTAAATAAGGTACAATTTTGTATATTACTTGTATCTGCATTACTGCAGGTAAAGTTTTCTTAGATTGGAATAATTTCATAGTATGGGAAAATCAGGTTATTTGCAATAACTCAGAAAAATTGAATGCAACTAAGGAAGAAGAAAAAGGTAAGAAAATGTGGATGTATATTACATAGAAGACATGCTATCTTTCTTAGTCACTGTTATAAAATATGTGCTTATTTGTGGGTGTGTGATATATATAGATTTTGTTAGCAATTCATGTTTAAAATAGCAACCAACTGGTCATGGGTGTGTTGTGAAATCAGTCAATCTTTAGGTTAGAAAGGATGCTGAGAATGAAGACCAATTTGGATGGAAGTTGCAAACTACTAAACTATGATTCCTGTACATAGACAATATATATTCTCATATTAGCATGTAAATTAGATGAGATTCCTTTCAACTAAATCATGGACATATACATTTCCAGTTATGAAGGTCCCCAAACTGGGGTGCTTAGGAAAAAGAATGAATGCTACAATAAACTTCATTATTGAAATGTGAACATCCCTCATCTCTACCTCAACAGACACTTAAATAGTTCAGGGGTTAGTTTAGGACCACACAGGAAATCAACCACAAGTTCAAAAATTAGCTAGAATACTATTCTACAAAATTATTTAAATCCTAGGGATTTTTATTTTTTACCTCAACTTAGTAGACATAATCATTTCTACTCTGGTGACTGGCTGGGCACTGCCAGTGCCATTATTTCTGAAGGCTTCAACTTGTAAAAGACATGTAGAGGAAAAACAGGAGGTACTGAAAGAAGTAAGACCCATGCAGTTCTGAAGCAGCAACAGGTGTGGGAGACTTTCTCCTTCCTTTGTCTGCCCTTCGCCACCAGCTGGTCAGACCACCGATGCTGGGTGGCCAGTCTTCCAGACACGAAAGACAAGAGTGACCAGCCTAGTGTCTCACCTGGAGGAAGGGAAATGGTGAATGTCCTCAGACAACGCACCAGCTGGTCACCCTTGGTTGGCATAAGAAAAAGAACAAAAAACAACCTTGAAAATCATATCCCTTTCAGCCTGGGAAGGACACGGGCCATCCTGAATGCCTGAGGTTTGCTAGATAAAGGACCAGCAACTGGGGAGAAGTGGAGGAAAGTGAGGAGAGAAATTGTGCTACATTCGAGCTGGTGTGCTGTTGCGTGGGGAACCCTGTTCCCTTTCACTTTTCTTCCATTTGGTCACTTATTCATGCAACAGGTGGCCCTGAGCCCCCTGCCGTGGAGGCTCCATGGTGGACACGAAGCCCTGGAATCAGACGCAGCAGGCAGGGAAGGGACATTCCCAAAACCAGGGGTGGGCCGAGCTCAAGGAAGCTGAGGAGAAAGGACGGTCCCCGGGTGGGTGGGGTCCTGGAGGTCCTGCTGGGTCTGCAGAAGGGGTGGGGGGCAGGCAGGAACAGGGAAGGCGTGTTCTGGGGACACAGGGGTGGAGGGTCCCAGCGCCTGTCCCTGTGAGTGGCAAAGGTCGTCATGCTACTTGTATGACGCTGAAGGAGAAAGGACCCACCTGAACTTCGGAACTTGACACGAGACTCCACGGAGACCAAGATTTCTGAGTGTGTCACAGGAGCGGTGTTTTAAAAAAATCGGTCCAACAGGGAACAAATGATAACCCAATTCCCCGTTGTTTCTGGACGTCTTTTTAAATCATTTCTTTCTGTTTCTCTGCAAACGTCCAGGCATTGAACATAAAAGACCTCTAAAAGTGGAGAAATGGACACCAAAGATACTTATTTCCCCTCCTAGGTGGGGTCTTTAGTACATGGTTTACCTTTCCCACCTGACGGGAAGTTCCTTAGGGCCAGCGGACAGGGCTCCCTGACTGCCCCGCCAGGTCCCTGCACTGCCCTGGGCACGGCGTCTGCAGGGGGCTGCGAACTGCTGTGGCCTTCCGCGGGACCGAAGACACCTCTTAGGGACAGAGGATGTTGGAGCTTGCCGACATTTCATTTAATCTTACAGAGGTGGAAACTGAGAATGGGTGTGAGCAGGACCAGGAAATGAGCTCTCTAAGAGATCAGAGAAAGCATTCAGACTGGCCAATTCCTGGCCCCGTGTTCTTCTCATCCCAGAATGGGACTGGCATGGGAGAGGAGATACCTGTTTCAGGCCAATAATTCAGACTGGGAACCAGGGCGGTGGGGAGCTCTGCTGGGTCCCCATGGCCGATGCCAGGCAATGGCAGGACAGGCATCCACCTGCCCGCAGCCTCCTGGCTGGTCCGGAGGGTGGAGACTAACCCCACACCCAAACTACCCCTTCTTTCCCCCCAGATGTCCCAAGCTGGCTTTTGCTGTGTCGCGTGGCTTTGTAAGTGCTTAATAAAGTTTAGAATCCGCCTAGATCAAAGAAACGTAATTGCCTTCTAAGAGATACCCTGAAATATTGCCTTGGCCAAGAAGTTCACTTGGTGTTTTCCACAAGCTGGCTTAGTTGTCTTTGACTTCGTCTGAAACAACGTTGTTAGATTGTGCTGTGACAGCCGTCACGTCAGCGTACCTTTAAAAAATCTCGTCAAAATTGGGGATTTTTGTGTAGCCAGTTGAACGTTGAAGGTAGAAGAAATAATGCACCATTTTGGCGTATTATGCTTGATTATTTCAAGAAAGGTAAAAAGGCAACGGAAACAGAAGACAGATGTGGGCCGTGTGTGGAGAAGGCGCTGGGACTGACCGAACATGGCCTATGCGCTTTGCAAAGGTTCGTGCTGGCGGTTCCTCGCTGGACACTGGACGCTGCCCAAAGGGTCTGGCAGACCAGCTCAGCTTGATAGTGATCCCACTCAGACGTTGAGAACAGTCAACGTTCTACCACGAGGGAGAGAGCCAACGTACCCAAATATCCAAATCAATAACATTATTGGTGAACATGAAAGATGTGTCTTTTATCTTACAGAAACAAAAAAAAAAACAAAACAAAACAAAACATACAGACTTTTGGCCAATCCAGTAATTATTTTTGAAGTTCCTAACTGTCCCGGAATCATAAAATATGAGAATTGGGAGGGATTCTGGGCCCTCCCTGATACATGTGGGGAAACGGAGGCCTGGGGAGGATAAAAGACGCGCCCGGACTGGTGTTTGCAGCCCTGGGGTGGAGGGAGCAGACGAGGGGTGCTGGAGGGGGAGGGGTGCAGCATCGGAGGGGGGTGAGAGTACCCCTGCACAGCGCCAGGCATGGTTGCCATGGAAACACTCAGCCTCAGTGATGCCAGGAATTCCTTTTCAAAAGAAGCTGAAAAGGACAAATATCATATGATCTCACCCATTATGGAGCAATAATGAACAAAACTGACAACAAACAAAACAGAACCAGATATATGAATACAGTGAATAGGCCTTCAGTGGTCAGGGGGAACGGGGATGGGGGGAGGGGGGAGGCAGAGGCAAGAAAGGGGAGCAGCTTAGACAAGAACCTAGTATAAAGGAACCATGGGCATGGACAACAGGTGGGATTGACTTTGGGGGGAAAGGGTGGGTGGGGAGGGGGACAGAGGGGAGCAAAAAGGGGATGGATGTAATACTACAACAATAAAATTTTTTAAATAAATAATAAATAATAAAAGGGGGGAAAAAAAGAAGCTGAAAACCACTTTTTTTTTTTTTCTGTGAAACCATTACCTTTTTAAAGGTCAACAGCTGAGTCATGATTTTTTAAACATTTTTCAGGCCAAATCATGTGCCTGTGGGCCTGAGCAGGCGGGTGGGCCCTGACCTGTGGCCTCGGACACCGGCCGTCAGAGGCCCCTCCTGCTGCTGCCCTTCTCCCTGCGGCCAGCTTGTTGGTCCGCTGGACTCGGCAGGTTGAGCCCGTGACTGGAGCTCCTCCTGGAAGCAGGGCCACCCAGGCACAGGTAACTCTGGCCTCTGCAGGGGCATCTTCTTGGCTCCACAGAGGTTTCCACAGCTCAGCGCTGGCCTCCACGGAGGTCAAGTATCAAATAACCTTGACCTGAGACCTTTGCGGGCGGGCTGGGGCTGGCACTAACACCTGGGTGGGGCCAGCTGTTGGCAAGGGCACGGCCGCTGGACAGCCACCCGGCTGGGGCAAGCCACCCAAACCCAAAGAGAAACGGAGGGAACGGCACCCCCTGTTAGAAAAGTACTTAAAACAGGAAACCAGCGCCGGAGGGACTGCAGCTGAGGCTGCCGTGTCCCCGGGGTACGCAGTCAAGGGACGGGACTTGTACTCACATTGATGGCTAAGAAAGTCCACACCCTCACTTGGAAAAGCCACAGGAAGGAAGTACTTCAGTTTTCCCACTTCCGTCACCACTGGGAGGGTAGCCCGCTGGCTGTCCCATCCGGCCCACCCACACCCGCAGCTTAAAACCACTCCAAATCCTAACACAGGCAAAACTTAAAGTACGGTAACATTGAAAGGGCCTTTTCCTAGGTTTCTGTCATTAAGGAATTGTGTGTTAAGTCCATGAAATCGGAACTTTGTTCCTCTTCTGATACCCTGATTTCTGGTGCCCCCAGCCTGGGCGCAGGCTGCCTGCTGGGCTGCCTTGTGACAGGGACCCCCGCCAGGAGGCTCCCTTGGAGGCCACCCACCCTTACCTCCGTTACAAATGGGGAAACCGAGGCTCTGGCCCCAGTGGCAAGGTGTCAACTGGATCCCATGGTTTCAAACACACCAGATGCTGCTTCTCTGCTTCGACTGCCTCTCGGTTAAGACGCCCAACAAACCCTCGATTTTAAAAATCGCCAAGTGAAGGGAAAAAAACCTCCCATCCTTCCCTTAGGAATTCCTGGATCCTGTCATTGAATTGCATAGCTGGTGGTGAATCAATTTGCATACATTTCAGGGGAAAAAAAAAAACAACACACCTAAGGTTTCAGGGACCCAGCTTGATAAATTATGCACCCTGGGCAAAGGCAGGAGACGCATGTTCTCATTAATTAGGTATGCAAAACACAACGAGGACTGGACCCGAAACAAAGGCAGGGGCGTGGGGAGTTCAGGGGAAAGATTCATAAATTAGCTCCTGAAGAAAGGAACTAATTGCTCCTGCTTTTTGCCCCCCCGCCCCACTTCATTCTGCAAATTAGTCACAAATCTTTCTGTCGCTCTGGCCTTTGAAATGTCCTGCTCCTGCAGGGTCCCCTCCCGTCCCCCAGCTCCGCACCCCTGGGCCACATACTCAGAACTCGCACCGTTGCGTCCACTTCACCCATAATTAGCCTGAACTACAAACATAATTTGCCCAGTGTGGAGAACGATTTATGAAATTGACTGTTTTTTTTTTTTAAAGTCTACTTTTGGCTTCATAGCTTTGCATTTTTCTTAAATCAAATGGAAATCACGGGAGGGCTAACCCCCTTTTGGATGCCAAGGGTGACCGCTGGTGCGTCTGATGGCGGAGAAAGAAGCAAGATAAATTCCATAGCATGGTGCTGTCTTTTTACCTGAAGTGCAGAGTTTAAAGGCAAGTATCCGCTAATGTCCCTGGGGGTCACTCAAACGCAGTGCAGTGCCGGTGGCGGACCCCAGAGACTAGAGGCTGTCCCCGTGCTGACCCACCACCGGCAACCTGAGTCCCTGCTGGGAGTCAAGGGGATGAACTGAAACAGGCAGGTGCCACTGATTTCCAGCCAGCAAGTACTGCCCAACCAAGGGGTACGCTGTGTGCCCCCCATGAAGTGCCGGTCGCAACACGCTTTCCGAGGCGCCCGCGGGCCACGTGTCTGACAGCTCTGGCCCAGCCGTGGTATTTCAGAGTGGACTCGGGACACGAACCTGCAAGGCTGACGAGGACTTTCTATAAGGAAGTTGATCACCACGTTATTGGCACAGATGAACAACTTGAAAACTCGGAAATGATTGTGATGAGAGGCTTGATTAAATTAATCGTGTCACCATCAAAGGTTAACTATTGTGAAGCCACTTAAAATGGTGCTTACCAGGGGCTTCGGAAAGGTGACGGAACGTGGGAAATGTTGGTCACAGGGTACGAAGTTCCAGTTATGCCTGCTTTGCAGAGGGAGCTAAAGCACAGCACGAGGATGACGATTCACAATACTTTATCGATAAGCGAAATCCGCTAAGAGGGTAGGTCTTCAATCCTCTCAACACATATGCAAATGGAGCTTTGTAGGTGATGTGAATGTAACAGCTTCCTGGTGGGAATCAATGTACAGCATTTACATATATCAGAACATCATGTTGTATACCTGAAACACATACAAATGTCTTTTTTCAATTACACCTCTCCAAAGCCGGAACAAACATCAGATGATGTTTAAAACAATAATTAAAGACATGGGAGAAATGTTCATCTTAAAACCTGGCTTTTGTTAAAGCATAGAAAAAGACTGTTTCTTTATAAAGAAAAAAATGGATGATTCTCTTAATACTTTATCAATGTAAAATGTGATTCAATTATTACGAATTTTAAAAGCACGTTTTTGTGTTTTGGGGTTTTTTTGTTTGTTTGCTACTACATAGAAAGAGGCAGAATGTGACCTTTGTTCATGTTTTATAATTGTTTTAGAAAGACATGCAATCTGTCGAACCTTTGTTTCTAGCCAGACTGAAAAATCAGCCTCATGTTTGATGGATCTCATTTTTAAAAGCAGGCCAAAGGAAGCCACTACAAAGTAAGACTCATAAAAAAATCATGTGGCTGGACCTCCTAGCCACAGCCAGCCCAGCCTGGAGAGCTATTAAGGTAACTGCTCTCTCTAGCAATCAAAAAGCGTCTTCTCCTCCATCTGCCTCATCACGAACGAGAAGTCCTCATCTTCATTTTATGACATCACCATAAAAGACACCTACAGAACAAAAAAAATACATTGCCCCTGGTGATCATCGTGTTTGTATGGAAAGGGTAAAATGCTGCCATGTAGGTGCCATCCGTCTTAATGAAGCCTTGTCGAAGAATCCATTTCGAAACATCGAGATCAGATATTGCAGAGCCATGAACTGGCTGTCTCGGAAAAAAAAAAAACTGCACCTCAGAGACGAAGCCTGGGGCTGAACCAATTTTCTTATTAAGAGCCGGCCCCGCTTAGGACATCGGCGTTGGGAGCTAAGCCAAGCCTCCGACTCAAGCGGGAGCTTAGATGCGGGGCTGAGGGGACCCGAGGCTGAGCCCAGCGTCCCTGGGTGCATTCGGTGGCCCCCTGCAGGGCTCTGGGGTCCTCCCCGGCAGGGTGGACCTACCGCAAGGGGAGACACGGAGCAGAAGCCCAGGTGGGCTCCCAACACCACCTCCTGGTTCCAGAAAGTTTCCAGAAAAAGGGGAAGAAGGCCTTCGTGGATCTGGCCAAATTTTCAGAGAAAACTGTCATTTTCTTTTCACGGGATCTAAGCCTTTTACTTACTTAAATTCCTTCTCAAACATTAGAAAGGTAACACATGTGCCCCATCATTGAAAAATAAATGACTACAGGCCCTGGCTGGTGGCACAGTGGATAAGGCACCAGACTGCGAACCCAAAGGTCGCTGGTTCGATTCCCAGCCAGGGCACATAACCAGGTTGCAAGCCAGGTCTCCAGCCAGGTCCGTAGCTGGGGGCAGGTGAAGGGCAACCATACACAGATGCCTCTCTCCCTTCCCCTCCCTCTGAAAATAATAAATAAAATCCTTTAAAATTAACTAACTAACTACAACATACAGTGAGAATCATCCCCTCTGTGCAGCTCCTGGGCGCCGGGCAGAGACAGCAGGGTGGGGAAAGCAGTCACCCTCCCCCTGGCTCACCAAGCACGTGAGTAGGAGTCCTTGCTTGTTTTCACCAAAACAAGGGCATTTCACTCACATTTCTCTGCAACTTGTCTTTCTCCCTGGAGCCTCCCAATCAGGACCCACAGACCCAGGAAAATGGCTTCTGCAGTGTTTCATCTCCGGGGTCCTGAGCATGCGGCCACTGCACACAGTGTGACCCTGACTACGTATGTACTTGAGGTGCCCGAAGGAGCCGAGGGGAACAGACAGCAGGATTTCAGGTGATGATTTCTGAGGCCATATTATTACAGATTATTTTATTTTTCATACTTTCCTCTTTCCAAATATCCTAGGGTGAATACAGGCAACTTTCCTCAAAAGAAAAGCTTTTTTCTTTTTTTTTCTTTTTTTAAGTGTAAGTACAAGTGGGAGCCCAAGGGGAGAAGTGATTTAACCTCAGTGGTTTCCATGGGGATGTAGCCACCCTGTGATGTGGAGAGAGGAAAATGTATAACTTGTCTTTTCACTTCTTCACCTTAAAAAAAGAAGAAAGAGCCCTGGCTGGTGTGGCTCAGTGGATTGAGCACCAGCCTGCCATCCAAAGGGTTGCTGGTTCGATTCCCAGTCAGGGCACATGCTTGGGTTGTGGACCTGGTCCCCACTTGGGGGCATGTGAGAGGCAACCACACACTGATGTTTCTGTCCCTCTCTTTCTTCTTCTCCTCTCCTCTCTCTAAAAAGAAGTAAATCTTAAGAAGAAGAAGAATCTAGATTGTACTGACGCAATACTCACAGCAACCCTGGCACTCCGTTCAGTCCATGTCATGTGACCAAGTGTCCAGGACACTGGGACCCTGTAGGCAAACTGAATCCCCGACAAGATGGCTTGACCGTGGAGCCAGCCTTTGTTGCTAACTTCACTGTACCGTAAACAATACTGCCATGCCCTGTACCGTGCGTGTACCCAAGTGAGTTACACACTGCGTTAGCTGGTGTTTATTTTTCAGTGGACAAAAGGTGTAAAACGATTCCTGCATAGACACATCCAGGATAAGATAACACTAACACAGACACAAGAAAAGGAAAAGGGGGTACTTCTGAGAGTGAGGTCTTTCTATGGTGATACTTTACAGTGATGCCATTCTAATCAAATCACAGAAGTCAGCCAAAAAAAAAGAATGGCAAGTGTTTATGTGAATCAATGACAAGTATCTATTTCAAATAAGAATGTATATCACCATTATAAACATAGCCTACGTACCCAAAATGTTCATATGTTTGATGTTCAAAGTGAAAGCATCCAGAAGGTTTTTTTTTTTTTAAATCTCTCATTCTCCTTGCCACCGTGACATGGCTAAAATTACACAGAGCTATGCATGATGTAGAAATACGGTGATAAATTAAATCACACTCTTTGTCAGCAATGCATTGGAAATCACACAAAAATTTCATTGTTAGGAGACTTGAACAAAACGACTAGTAGGAGACAGTTGGATTAAAGTTCAGATGTTTCTGACAGGTCACATTTTATGGGTTTGGAGTTAAAAGGCATACTGTAGTCTGCGCCCTATAGCACATGTGCCATGTGTGTCATGCACATTCTGGGGTCCCTAATGTAGTGACTTGGAAGGACACATGTAAAGAATGACTTTCTATGAGCCATGACAGGAAAGCATATTGGAGAAGACACTGTCTCCACCATTAATTCTGTAATAGTAACTGAGTTTTACAGGAACACTACAGAAACATCACCAGCAGAACTGAGAAAAAGATTCCAGGGTGAGGTGACAGAGAGAGTGTCCCACATGAAAGCCATTCACAGCATCATTGATGAGCTTCCCATCACAGCCAAGAAATGCAAGCTGGAGGGAAACACGGTCACAGAGTCCCAGCGATAGGATTATCTGTAATGGAAAAAAGGAAATCCAAATCATAGAATTTTCACAAAACCTCACAATTATATAAAGTATGACGGTGAACTTCTTTCGGAGTGCACAATGGCCCTGAAGGAGTTACTAACTGGGAAGGCAGGTGACTCCTTTTCCTTTACACAGAGACAGGGTATCAAATTTGGTGACCTGTCCTAGGAAGGTAAGTGACTCTCAGCAGTGCGTGCTGCAGGTAGTTACTTTTTAGTTTTAAATAAACACATTTAATCTGACCCTTCAAGGTACAGGGTGAGTGAGGAAATAACTCGCTCGAAGGAATTAAGATGTAAAGGAGCGTTTTTGAAAACCTTCCCCTCACCCTTTCATTTTCTGGCCAATGCACTTGGTTTTCAGGTTCACTCATTCACATACACACACGTACGCAGAAGTCTCTAGCCTGCTTCACATCAGCCTCTTCCAAATGGAGATTCCCTGGGTTTTGGCCCCCTTTTGTTTAAAAATGTGAAACTGAAATATCTCCCAATTAGCTTGCAAGAATAACTGCCTGACATCAGGAAAATGGAAATTTACTAGCCCAATTTCAGCAGAAACCTTTGCCTAATTGGTGGCTGGCATTGAAAAATGAGAGCTGAGCCAGTCAACAGTTGGATGCCCTTCTCCCAGCTGGGGGGACACCGCCCAGTGGGTGGCCTTCCAGCCCCACGGCCACTGACGTGGAGCATCCTGAACTTAGGGCTTCAATAACTCGCTGTATCATCTAACTACACATTCATCCAAACATCACTTCTTGGCCATCTAACCTGTGCTCAGTGCTCTTGTACATTCCGGAGACACACAAATAAAAGGCAGCCTTCCCCTTCCAGGAGCAAACAGAGTACAGAATCACGTGTCTGATACGTGTATTTCTACAGAAGATGTCTCTGCGTAGTAAAATATTTTGGGTACTGTACAGAGTTAGTCACCTAGTGTTTCTGCAACCCCTCGCAGCCTGCTAGCATTAGAGAGAGCTGGAGAATGTCCTCAATGGTTCCACTCATAACATCATTTTAAAACTGTATGATGGTTCAGGACCAAGGACAGAGCGTGCTGGTGCCTAGAAACACAAATTGAGATCCAAGTTCATGCAAACACGGAGTGTGTCTCTGCCTGGTGTCAAGGTATTAGAGAGAGTTCTCAGGGGCAACCACATGCCCAGTGTAATGGGATGATGACCATCAGCGGAGTCCAGGTCGCGTGTCTCCTTTAGTCCTCTAAGATCTGTGGAGACGTGTCTGTGGGTCCAAGTCACACACACAGAAGCGGCGGGACTTGCTTGGAAGGGGAGGTAACAAACTATTTCAGAGATCATGGTGGCTCCTTGCTGTGGGCTACATCTGCTCAAATTGAATTGACTTGAACAACGGGATAGCTATTACAGTGGCACTCTTGCAGTTCTGCCACCTAATGAGATGGCTTTGGAGACCATTAAAAGTTCAATCAGTTGATAAATGAAATATTAAAATCACCGGAGAATTGGCCCAATGTGCAAAATATTAACAGCGCAGCCTCTAAATCAAACACAGCACATGAATGTAGCCAAAGCCATTAAAACGAGACTCCGGACTCTGCCCAGAATTTGGGAGCTGGGCCGAAGGAGAGTTTCCTAAGAGTTCCGTGTTTCCTTTTGTTGGCACTGCAGCGTGAGGGGGCTCCACGCTGGGGGTACTCCCAGGACCCCCGACATCTGGGAAGCTCTGGGAGCAACGCTTGGGAACTGGTACATTAAATCACAGGGCACGGTGACAGGGACTTTAGCTATAGACCACGGTGTTCTTCAGGATAGGGCCTGGGGCTCACTGAATTCTGTGTGCCTGGCACAGTGTCTGCCACAGCAAACAGTAGACCCAATCTCATCTCTGTGATTCGTTCTCTCTCTTTCTCCCCCACTCCCTCTCTTTCTATCTCCCGCCCCATAACAGCTTCCTGTCAAAACAGTATATATACATCCTTCAAGGCTCCGTTCAAACCCCACCTTCCAAGAAGGGTCTCTGACCCCTGTCTGAACCACTGGCTTCTCCACAACTTATTCCTTTTCCCATGGTTTCATGTATGAACATCTGCTGGGCCACTTTTTCCAGTCCACCTTGAATTACAGTTGCCTGTGCAAACATGGATCGCTATCTCTTTTAGTTGGTCCCAGATTCAGACCCTGAGATAAAGGTTTCAGTTTAAATGGTTTATTTGGCAGGTAGAGGGGATGTTGGAATGGGAGTGGGGTAGTGATACAGAAAAGTGAGGGGGTGAGTTATTAAACCAGGTGACTGGGTTTCATCTGGAGGGAGAGCCCTAAAAAAATGGTACGAAACACACCCCTCAGAATTACCCAGCTGCAGGGCAGAGGAGCTGAGCTATTTATACACCAAGGTCCAGAAGTTGTTATTTGAAGGCTGCTTCCAAAGACGGCTCCCTAGCATGTTAACTGCCACATACAGGAAACGTGCCCTTCTGTAATTCTGGGTGGGAAAATCAGGGAACAGAGTAGGCTAGGCACAGCCCCCACCACCCCTAAAACCCATACATTGAAGCCCCAACCCCTAACATGACCATACCTGGAGATGGAGCTTCAGGAGGTAATTAGGCTAAATGAAGTTTTAAAAGCGGGTGTTAACCTAATAGGATCAGTGATCTTAAAAGGAGAGGAAGGAAGCAGTCTCTCTCCCAAGGAAAAGCCAGGAGAGGACACCGCAGGAAGGCGGCATTTACAAGCCGGGAAAAGAGCCCTCAGCAGAGAATGATTGGCAGGAACCTTGATCCTGGGCTTCCTAACTTCCAGAACTAGGAGAAAATACATCGCTGTTGTTGAAGCCACTCAGCCTGCGGTACTCTGCCATAGCAGCCCAAGTGGACTCACATGGCAACCGAACACTGGATGGTCAGAGGAGATGGGGGAGGAACTGAAAGCACCCCCTCAGAACTGCAGGTTCAAGGGCGGAAGCTGTGCCATGCTGTCTTCCCCAAGCACCAACCAGAGAGAGAAGGGAAGCAACATGCATTGAGTACTTACTCCATGTCAGCACTTGAGAAAATCAACAAGGTGTCATCTACACAGAATACAGTGCACACATTTTTAAGCGTACACATGCATGTTGCTATGTAACTACCCCCACCATCGAGACATGGAAACCTTTCTGTCTCCCAAAGGTTCCCTTGTGCGCCTTCCCAGTCGATCCCCAGCCCCACCCATGACCCCCACCGATCCACGCTCTCTCACTACAGACTACATGTGGCTTCCCAAGGGTTCCACATAGAACCACAGACAGCAACGCAGTCTTCTGTATCTGGTTCCTTTCCCTCAGCCTCCTGTTTCTGAGAACCATCCACAACGATCAATGGTTCATTCTGATTATTGATAAGTAGAATTCCACTGTATGTAATTTGTTTATTCATTTGCTCATCAGTGGACCTTTGGGTTGTTTCCAATGGAAGCTACCATAATAAAAATCATCAATATTTGCCTATATGTCTTTGTGTGGACACGTTTTGATTTCTCCAGGGCAGCCACTGAGGGGCTGAGCTGCCGGGCCATACACTGAGCGCATGCTTAACTTTACATGAAACGGGATGCTAGGCATTTGCAATTTACCTTAACTTTCTGGCTATTCAACAAGGAAGGCATAATCAGTCTCACTTTCTTCATACATGGAGGCTCACGGATGAGACATGACTTATCTAAGCTCGTATGGCCTGTGAGGATGAACACAGGATACGCACCCAAGTTGACCGAGCCCCGGATCTTGTGTTCTTTCTGTGACATCATCTTCCTTTCCCTTATCAACTCAACCAAGAGGCCTCGGTGTCGAAACCAAGAGAATAAAGAATTACTTTCACCCTTCTAGTCTAACTGTGTCTCGTCCTGAAAGGCTGAGTGGCCACAGCAGGGAGGGGAGGGCAGGTGGCCACAGAGGCAGAGAACCTGGCCGAGACTGACCCAGGACCAGCACAGAGATCTGGCCACAAACCCAGGAAAGGAATGAGCTTCTGCCTAGCAGGGTTTTCAAATTCATGGTTTTGAAATCCTAACTGATTGCCTGCAGCCTGTCAGGCTGAAATAGAGCCAACAAGCAATAAGCATGCAGGAGACAGGCACTCCTCCTCAGTGCCTGTGAAAGGCTTTTTGAGTCATCACCCGGGCAGCTGAGTGAGGTTAAGGTCAGGGTACAATGCCAACTGTCATGCTGGCCCCTGGATGAAGACCTTGTAAATGCCCCTCCGCACACACTTCAACCCTCACAGACACGCGGATCAGTTCACTGGACCAAGGAAATAAAGAAAACAGTTGGGGTTAAGCTCACACCTTTAGAGGAATTCTTAAGGGGGGAATTGGTTTGTGTGGCAAATTTTTCCTGCTAAAGATTCGAAATTGGCTGGTGTCCCGAAATAGAGACTATTAAAAATGCATTAGAGGAGCCATGTTTACCTTTCTACAGTCAACTGAAAAGCCTCCGCTCGCACCCAAGGGGTCCCCTCTGCATGGGGCAGCCTTTAGTGCCTGGCAGTGAGGAAAGAGGTGCTGGACTTTCATGGAGTTGCAGTTCCTGGAAAAGTGCAGAAGATTCCTCAAGTTCATGGCCCGTCTGTGGGATTAAAGCGCCGAACACAGCAGCAGCAGCAGCAATCAGGGGCCTTTTATCTGAGTTCCGACCCAGTCCCACTGCTGAATCCCAGAGCCTGGCATCCCTGACCCGTGGGGTGCTCCAGTGAAGGGCGACCTCACACTGCTCTTTGGACATAGGGGGTACCCGTGAGTTTTAAAAAACACTTGAGTTGTTTCAATGTTAAGTGGTTTCTCTGTGGGTAACTGTTGGAATAGATTTCTGGCAGATGGCATGTGTGCGTTCCTCCCTCCGAAGGTTGCCTACATGCCCATGGAAGAACTTTGTAAAAGTATGAATCCGCAGAGACAGAGTGGATAGTCAAGGGCACCGTGGGAAATAAAAGAGGCTGGTTAATTTCTGCAGCAGGGGGAGCGGTGAGGGAAGCTTCACACAAAGACCACTGGGATGAATGTCCTTGGGAGTCACCAGGGAGCTCACACACAGAGGGCCCGGCCCCGAGCCGGTGAGAGGTGTGAGGCTGCAGGCAGGGGCGGGAGGTGAACGTGGCCTGGCTGAGGCCTCCCTTCCAGGTATTTCCTTTCTTCTCTGCGTGGATGCATCACCCAGGGGAGTGGTATGCAAGCCAACTTACTAGGGTGTGGGAAGGAAAGAGTAGAAAGGGGAAGAGTTTAATCAAGGAACTAGTCTGAATGACCCACGGACAACATGTGGTGACTGACTGTGGGAGAGGGGTGGGGAGGGCGGGCAGGGGAGAGCAATGGGGGGAAATGAGGCAAATGGAATACAACAACAATAACTTAATTTGAAAGAAGAAACAAAAGGAGCTTCTCTTTGTAATTTTTCCAAAAAGGGACCAAAGGTAAGCGTACCGATGTTTAATGACCGATGGCCAGTGTTCAGACATAACTGCCCAGAGATGGACAGCAGGCGCGAAGAGCATTCACTCAGAGGAAACCGCAGTCTGCGCCCCGACAAGGGAGTGAGGCTGTCAACACGTGCATCGACCTTCCACGCCGGCAGGGTGGCCGGGAAGGACGCTCTGGGCCCTCCGTCCACGCAAGCGACCCCAGACTGTCGCCGGGAGGGCCCATCGTGGAGGGAATGGAATCAGCTCCCAAGGAAAGACAGGATCCTCCCGACGGCGCAGCACCTGGTGAAAAGCTGTCCGCCACGGTCATACTCATTGGCAAGTCCTCTCCAAGACAAACGCTGCAGGAAACTGCATGTTGCTTTTGAGCAAGTTTTAAATATGAACAACCAGAGATAACAGAAATTGGAGGAAAGCCTCTCGCGTGAAAACCAGGGACCAAACTAAAGGACCCGGAGGAAGGAGGTAATGTTGGAGCAGAGGCGATGTATTTAAAGGCACGCATCACACAACGAGCAACCCCAAAACAACGTCCAGGACAAGAGAGGACACACACACGGAGAAGAAACACGACAGGGGTCACCTTCTTTTCATACAGTTATAGTGACCTACGCTGACTTTATTGGGACACAACTATATTGGGAGAATGAAGGGAGGGGAAGTGGGCAGTAAGAAAGCTAAATCCCTGTCTCCTGCAGCTGGGCATCCCTGGGTGATGTCTTAAAAGACGCGGATTCCGGGTCTACGGCAATGAGGTCAGGTGGATTTTTATTCCCCACCCCGCCCTGGCAAATGACCCGTCTAGAACCACATGGAGAACTCAGTGGACTGAGCAGCAGCCTACGAACTGAAAGGTCGCCAGTTCAATTCCTAGTCAGGGCACGTGCCCAGGCTGCAGGCCAGGCCCCCAGTTGGGGACCTGGGAGACGTTTCTCTCTCGGATCAACGTTTCTCTCCCTTTCTTTCCCTCCCTTCCCTCTCTCTAAAAACAAATAAATAAGCTTTTTATTTTTCAACTGCCCTTTTAAAAAAGTAGAAAAATAAACACACAGAGACACTAAGATAGCAGAAGGGAACCCAAGGTGCCCCGTGAGGCCGAGGTAGGAGCGGGGAGCACCAGCAGCTGGCGGGAGGCGCGCGCAGCACCTGTGTGGAAGGAGGGCGCATGCGATGCGGAGCCACCAGCGGGGACTTAGTGCAACGCAAGGTGCCAGTTTGCCGCCACAGCTAGACCTGCGAGGGTCTGCCCACCGCAACAGCCAGCGCCCCCCTGGGGCCCCCCTACCGTCCGAAGGGGAAAGCAGCCGGGCCTGGTGACGTCTCAGAATTCATGAGCAAAGGCTCCTGGCTTGATGCAGTTTTCTCTCTTTGTGTTTTACTTGGGAAAAATAACATAAAAACATGTCCCTTGGGAACATGTACCAAGGAAGTTAGGCACCAACATAGACAGGAGTTGGATCTAGAGCTGAGGTTGGATTATCTAGACAAATTTACTTCATAAATAATACTGGGGTGGGGGGCAAGATGGGATGATATTTCATCAAGGAAACAAGAATCTAGGTAAAAGTGCCCAGAACTTCGACAGGCTCCTAGATGATGGGAAGGACATTTTATCGCAATTATGAACTGAGTGACCAACCTAAACCAACGCTGTCCTTGAGCAAAGTCACACTCCACACGTAGATACTTCAGTGTCACCACCTAATCTCTGCAATGCCTGAAAAGCAGATTAAACAGCCTCCTGCACCGAGAAAACATGCCAAGTGTTCGCAACCAGAGGCCACAGGGGTGATGACCACGGAGACAGACGATGTGCACACGGCTCAGCTCTTCCAGGCACCAGAACAGTGACCAGCTTCTTCGGGTTTTCACTGCAGTGACAGTTCTGCTCTTCGCCGGCAGGGGCGGTCACCTCAGCCAGGGTCCCAAGGACACGCTCTTCTGAAAGGGTGTCAGCCGCCTCAGGCTGCCGCACCAAAATCCCACAGACCCAGGGGCTCAAACAAGAGCAATTTAGTTTCATAGCTTTGCAGACGAGGAGGCACCAGGTCAAGGTCTTGGCCATTTCAGTTCCTGGTGGCAGCCCCGCTCCTGCCCTCACTTGGCCTTTCTCCGGAGCACAGACAAAGAGGGCGCTGCAGGGTCTCCTTACAAGGGCTCCACCACATTCATTAGGGCCCCACCCCGGTAAGTGCCTCATGAAACTTCCACCACCTCCTCACAAGTGCCAGCTCCAAATACGACACATCGAGGTCTCGTGCTTTTAAGACACATTTTGGGGTGCATAGGCATTCAGTCCCTAACAAGGGTATCGATACCTACACGCGTGCGTCATCTGCAGCTTACAGAGGACTCTCTCACGGCTGTTTTCAGTTGAACCGCTCTGCAGAAGACAGTGAGAAGATGATGATGTCACATCTGCAGGTGAAAGCATCTCAGGATTTTTTTTTTTTTTTAATGCCATTCAACCAGTTGCCTCTCAGGAACTTCTTAATTTAATAGATATACAGGTTGGATTTTTTTATGAGAAAGAGAAAAAAAATCACATTAAATATGTATGTTAAACTCTTTTTAGCCTTCCAGCGAAGGAGATTGGGGAACGTTGAGCAATCATTTTCTCCTGGTCTCATTAATTCTCCCTTGCTCTTCTGTTCCTCCCTCCCCCGGGATACTCATGAGACCCCGTTTTCAACGCAACACTCCATAAATGAGGTGCAACCCTGGAAGCCGAGGCCCCCTGCAGCCCACAGCAGACCTCACACGCAAGTGTGGCCACGCGGGGCTGGTTCACACTCAGGCACTGACGCGTGGAGGTCAGGGTAAAGGGGCGCCACGGCCCCACCTCCGCCCAGCGCCACAGGCATGGGGGCGACGGGACCTGCTCAGTCAGCATGACTCTGCGCCTGGAACCAGGCCGGCCTCCCTGGCAGGCAGGAAACGAAGCCATGCGCACTCCGGTTCGATTTCTGGAATAATGCCGCAACCCGCCCACGCAGGCCCTGCAGCGTGGGCCCCTGCCTCCGCATCCGATGGTTGGCTGCACCTCCCCGCTCCCCCGAGGGACAGGCAAGTGCGCTCACCCAGGGCACAGGGCACGTATGACCAGGTCCAGGAGCACCTGCTGGAGCAGCCTTAGACCTGGGCCCTGATTGCGGGCCCTCTCAGAGCCTTGGCTGGGCCGATGACATGCGGATACGCTGTTAAAAAACACGTTTTTGTAGATCATCGTTGGAGACCTTTTGGGGTGGAATGGCACCTGGGAACACAGTCCAGGACACACCGCCCCGGGGCCCAGGGTGCACTGCGGCCTCCTAGGTCCCCTCCCCGGCCCGTCCCAGGTCGGCCACAATGCTTCCCAGCCTGGGCACACGCAGGCCGCAGGCCTGTCACTCCCCATGTGGCAACCTTCTGCTCATCCGCAGGGAAGCCCTCCAAGCTGCAGCGCCTGGGCGAGGGGGCGGCGAGGGAGGGACGGCGGAATGCCGCTATCAAACTCCACCTGCTTATCAGGAACAAGCTTTGTTAACAGGATAAGAGAAACGATTTGTGACCGACCCGCCCGGCTCTCCCACACCTGTCTGGACTCCGTCAGCTGGACCCGGAGGGGCCCCAGCAGGGTGACTCTTGATGTCAAGTCTGCGTCACCACTCAGTCTCCGGCCTGTGATGGTCGTTAATCAGGAACTCCAGGGCCAGCTGGAGCTGCCACAAGTCCAGCAGCGACGTCCGCCGTGGAGGCTCTCGGGAAAGGTTCCTTGGAGATTAGACACCGGCAGGCAGGCTTGTTCTCAACCACTGTCATCGTTAAAGGACAAGGAGATGGGGGGCTGGTCTCCAACAAGACCCCGTATTTGGGTGTAGACCCCTCCCTGCCGCAGTGCATGTGGGCTGGCGCTGTGACTTCATTTACCCCATGGACAGTGGCAGGGTGGAGACTCTGCCATTTCAGGCCTGAGTCTCAAGAAAACGTGACAGTTCTGCCCTTGTGATCTGAGAGCCCTGAGCCACCAAGTACAATGTCTGGCTGGTGAAGCCACGTGGGGGGCCACAGGGACCACCTGAGTGAGACACAGCTTCCGAGCTCAGGCCAGCCTTCCAGACAAGGAAGCTGTCCTGGGTTGTCCCTGACCCTGTCCGTGCGGGCAGACGGCACCAGGGGCAGATGTGGGTGGCCCCACCTGGCCCTGTCCAAGGTCCTGAGAAAAATAAACCCAGTCGCTTCCCCACTGCGGCCTGAGGGAGTCTGCCCCACAGCAACATGTAACTGAAACAGAGAGGAGAGGGCACACGCGGGGTGTGCAGCCAGGCTTTCAGAAGAAGAGCCAAAGCCTGAGGTTGAAGGTTGGTTAGCTGTGGGGTCAGGCCGGGGAGGAGGGAAGAAGAGCCAACAACAGAAGAGAAAAGAAAGTCTCATCACAGAGCAGGTGCAGGCTCGGTAGAGGGAAGACGTCTGGGTTCCTGGCCAGGCAGGCGGAGGGAGGGACAGGGTCTCCTGGCTGACCGTTGACCACCGTCTGGCTGAGCGTGGTGGGCAGAGAAAGGTCGGGAGCTCCCGGCACGGAGTCCCTGCCATCTGTAAACATGCCCGAAATGCACCCTACATGCCGTGTCCCAGCGTACAAAGCTCTTTCACACACACATGATGGTGGCCTGACGGCCTATAGATCAAGGACCAAACATCTTTATCTCACCCCTTGTTTTAGCCAAAATGCTGAAATCTACTGCTGGAAGCTCCATTCCAGGGTCCCCACTGTGGCCACAAGCAAGAATGTCACAGGCTCTTGGGTGAGGAGGAGAACACAGAGGCAAAGGCGGGAAAAGCGGGGCGATGTCTGGGGTACGCAGAGGTCAGAAGAGGGAATTCCGGAATCCCGGGCCCGTGAATGGGGAAAAACACAGCGTCCCCGTTCCCACTCACCTCTCACTGAAATTTAGCATCCCCCCCCCCGGCATCCGCCACAGAAAATTCGCCAGCCCGGACATGGACATGCAGGCACTGGCCTTTGGTTGTCGGTGGGTAGGTGCTGAAGAGGGCTGGGCCCCACACCGCAGGGGAGCGGAGATTCGGAGATTCGCAGATCCTGCCAGATGCCATGTTTTCTGCACTGGGCCAACTCCCCTTCCCTGCATCTTGACTCCAGCTCCCTCCCTCTCCCCAAGGTGCAGTCTGAGGACTCTCCCAGGTTTGTTGGGCTAGGAATGCCGTTCCCCCCACCCCCCACGTCTGCACACAGGCCTGGGAGCAGAGAGGCCGACACTTGGTTACAGGCCCCACCACCTCGGCATTGCGAACCGTCCTAGCGTTTGAACCGTGGGCTGTGCATTTTCACATTGCGCTGTCTCGCCACTAGCACAGCCGGTCCCCGCTCGGGGCCTCACCCACCCCAGTTCTAATTTCCCTGAGAGCTGCGTCTTGAACGCCGCCACTTAACATCCAATGGACCCTACAGAATTAATGGAAAAATTCCTGCTACTTGCATAATGGTTTTCCTCCCCGAAGTTACGCGAAGGCTTCACGGGCAACAGCGGTTTAACAGCGCGCTCCCGGCACCCAGGACCGGCCAAACGACTGCCCCGTGGCCCTGGCTGTTGCTCATCCCCTCGCTGCTTCCCAGAGCTGCGGCACCAGTTAATGACCCACCATAAATCCAAGAAGCTGTGACTTGAAAGCTTCCGAGGGCCTGCTAGGAAACAGATCTATATTTTCTTCAAGAGGGCAGTACCTAGGTTACCTGGGCCCGGCCAGGATGCCTCAATATTAAGGCTGTTCTTCTTTCAAGACCGGCACGGGTATCTCCTCACACAGGGGCTAATGTGTCTCCTCTTACCCGCCTGTGCCTGCGTTTTCATGAGCCTTCCAGGCAGCTTGTTCTTCAAAGCGCAATGGCCGGATCCTCAGACTAAGGGAACCGCCCCGAAGCCGAGCGATGGGGTACCCCGAAGCCACCAGCTGGGTGGCAGCACCACCCATGGCACCTGGGGCCCCCGGCCCCTCACACGCTCACTCACACACCAGGTTCGCTCGTTCCACAAGGACCTCCTGAGGCCACGAAGGCTTCTCCCTCACACTCTTTCAACGTCGCGATTTCTTAGCCGGCTCCCTGCAGTCTGCTTGGGGGCAGATCTGGGTGGCGTGACTGAGTCTGAGTGCACCCCCAGCCTGCCCGGGGAAGGGGGTCGCCAGCTCTCCTCTGTCCCAGCAGAGGAAGCACACGGGGCCTCCTCTCAGGGCCAAAATAATTCGGTTCCGAAAACTGACATTTTCTCAACGTACCAGGTCAAAACCTGGCCTGAACGTACCGAAGCCCCATGCCATCTTTCATTGTCCCTTTCCTTGCGAATATTTCACTTTTGCAGCGGAACCATGACCGTGTCTGAGTGCAGGGGACACCCAGGCTGGGGGGCTGTTTCATGCACAGAATAGATGCACCGTGCTACTCCCCGAAGTCTGGAAAATCTGATATTCACAGCAGCTCTGTTCCCTGGGTCTTGGTGAAGGGGTCACACCCCTCCCCTAAACAGACACACCCAGCTCAGGGCAGGAATCAGGCTGCGTCTCTCGCAAGAGGATGAGAATCAGAGAAGAGACGAGGGCCACACAGGAGCTTCCCACGTGGAATCTGCACCTGGGCCCCGGCGTGCAGGGTGTGCAGGGCCCCCCAGGCAGGCAGGGGGAGGGTGAAGCAAGCAAGTGACCGCTTACACGCAAGGCCGGCGTGGGGCAACTGCGTCCTCTCCGCACCGCCCATCCTGCTGGCCCCCGGGGGCCGTGTCTGTGAAGTGGCTCCCACTGGGGAACCAGGCGGAACGCACGTCCCAAGGACGGGAGAGCGGCGAGGGGCCTCCGACTGCTCAGGCCCAGCTCGGGGGACAACCCGCCATTTCAGCCACTGCAGGCCCCGCCCTCCGAAGTGAGACACCACCGCCTCTGCTTGGGGAGGAGACGCGCTGAGCCAGAAGACGCCTGTGAAGGGACCGTCCTCCCGGTGCGGGGCCCCAGGGCACCCACCTCTGCAGGAGCCGCGGGAAGAGCGCAAGGCGGGCAAGCTCGCTGGGGCCACCGCGCCATTTCCTGGACGTTCAATTCCGGCCGGGATGCCCCTGCGGAGGCCGGGAGGGGCGCTGATGACACAGCGGACATGGCGAGCAGGGGGCCCATGGAGGCAGAAGGAAGGGGGCCGCGCAGTTCTCAGGTCGCAGGAGCTGGGCGGGCCCCGCTTTCGCTGCCCACGAGACTGCGCAGTGGCGAACGGGGCTAAGGGCCATCGTCTGCGGGAGGCTCGGAGCCTCGTGTCCCATGAAGGTCCACAGCCGACGTCTGGACAGGGCACCTCCCGCCCAGGCCTGCGCTCCAGCCGTCCCTCCCATCCACCCCGGGACGCTGGCCACCTGCGTCCACTCAAAGCCCACCCCTCTCCAGGGCCCTGTTCCAACCCTACCTTCCCTGAGGCACCTGTGCCCCACGCTCCCTCCCGTCACCTTGCCTGTGCCAGCGCCTCGCTCACGCCTGGACACCTGTCGGGGGAAATCTCACCAGGCCACGCCGACCCCCACCTGCTCGCAGCTCTCGCTAGGGCTGAAGGGCTGGGTCTCCCCAGATTCACTTATTTAAACCCCGAGGGCCTTTGGGAGGGGAGGAGGTCCTGAGGGTGGAGCGCTCACAAATGGAATCGGTGTCCTTATACCTGGGACCTCGGGAAATGCTCCACACCAGCCGGACCAGAGCCTGTCCTCACCGACCAGCGTGCGGGCTGGCTCCCTGGTCTTGAGCCGGCTTCCGGCCTCCATGGCTGTGAGAACTATGTTTCTGTCATTTTATAAGCCACCCCGTTGGGGACTTTGTCATAGCAGCTCCAACCTGCCCAGTCTGTCTGTCTGTCTGTGTCTCTCACACACACAGCCCTCAAAGGCCCAAGAAGGGAACCTCAGAAACAAGGAGCGCCCAGCATGGAAGGGTCCTCACTCTGAGGGGGGCAGACGTCTCCAAAGAGCAGGTGGAAATGTCAACAGTTGAGGCTCCCAGCTGGGGGCTGTTCCTAACCCCAATCCCACGTCCCTTGATGCTCCCGAAACTTTCTTCTTCCCAACCGTTTATTTAAAGCTAGAAGATGAACCTCATTTTTCCTAAACGTAATTTGAGAGCATTTGCACGATCCACACAGGAACGAGTGGGTCCTGAATTAAGTAGGATTCCCCTCTCGCAGGCCAGGGCTAGTTGGGGAAGTGTGATCTGATCAACCCCTGGACTGGCGTTTATGGCAAACTGAATGCTCCTTCCCGCCGCTTGCTTTACAGACGATCCTAATTAGGGGAGGCAAAATAGATTTTCGACCTGAAAAAAAGGGATTTCCTTCCAGGGGCCCCCATTTGTATGGAAAAGTAAGCCCATTTCAGTCAGCTGCACCCGCTAATTTAGAGCTGTTGTCAGCGTAAAGTAGGATCGTAAGAGATTTCACCATCAGGGGCCCTGACACAATTGAGATCTTAAGGTGCCGTGTTCCAGTTCGGGGAGACAGGGCGCTGGGCACCTTGCGGTGGCCTCACGGAGTCTGAAAGGAGTCGGGTTTCGCGGAGGGTGGTGGAAGGTCGGCTCCGCTCACCCATCCCTGGAGAAGCAGGGTGAGGTTGCACTGAATGATGATCGCCGCCCCTCAGGGGCCCCGTCCGCACGCAGGGCGACCGCACTATCTGCTCTTGGGATGTAGCCTCGTGGTCACGTGGCAGCGAGGGGCACCCGTGCTCGGGTCCTGGGCCGTGGAGAGAGGCAGTGGCCTTTCCCACCCTACTTCCCGGGGACACAGGCAGCGAGAGGTGGGGGGAGGTCAGGGCGGGGAATGTGAAGAGCCCTGAGGGGTGGGGGTGGAGGAAAGTCCGTAATTATCCAGAAGCATCCAGAGGGCCGGAGTCACTGCTTTCTGGTCCCGCTGCAAGTGGGAAGAAACAAGTCCTTCAAAGAGCCTTTGAGCCACCACTCCCCGCTCCCCGCTGTCATTAAGGGCGGAAGCCCTGTAGGGACCCCACACGGGCTGGAGAGGAAGCACCGGTGTGAACAGAACAGCTGTTCTCAGGGTAAAAGAGGAGCCACTCCACCTTCTCTGGGGCCCGCAGGCAGGGCCTGGAGCCGGCGGTGGACGGTGGCGAACGGTCTTTGCCAAGGGCCACAGAGTTGATATTTTTGGTCTCTGGGCCCTGAGTTCTCAGCTGCAACAACTCAAGAGGCCCATGGAGGCGGAAAAGGGGCCACACAGCACGTACATGGATCGCTGTGGCTGCGCGCCAATAGTTTTATCTATGACGTGTACGTGGCGGGCCGGACTCAGCCAACGCGCCATCAGCCTGGACATCCCGAGTCTAGACACCCAGCCTGTCCCGATGGTAAATAACATCACCTTGAGTATGTCCATGAGCATTCAAGTGTACGGCCTCTTCTCTAGCGGTAGACGGAGATCGTGTTGGCCTGTCCTCTGTGAAATGGAGCCTCTTAGTCTTGACTGTGCTAAAAACTACTATCAGACGCCTCTCACACCAAAGTCCACTGACACGCCAGCAGAGTCATTGCTGTGGGAAACATTGTGCAATGTGAGAAAAGCACACGAGTCACAGACCTCAGCTCTGGCTCAACAATACGCTGCAACTGACCGTTTCAGCTTTTCTGAATTCAAGCCCTGGCTGGGGCTCAGTGGATAAGGCGCCGGCCTGTGAACCCAAAGGTCGCTGGTTCGATCCTCAGCCAGGGCACATAACCAGGTTGCAAGCCAGGTCTCCAGCCAGGTCTGTGCCTGGAGGCAGGTGAAAGGCAACCATACATGGATGTTTCTCTCCCTCTCTGCCTCCCTCCCTTCCTCTCTCTCTGGAAATAATAAATAAAATCTTTATAAAAAATCTGAATTCAGGTTAATGGCTTCTCAGCTTTCTCTGAGAACAATAGGAGGCTCAAGAGATTTCCCTCCAGAACAGAAGCATCGCTGTTGTGCAGGGAAATCATTTCTCTGCCCCTGAAAGGCAGACATGTGGTTGCAGCTTTTCATCAAGACTCCAGAGGAAGGGGCCCCTGTGTCTGCTGCTGCCACCGCTGGCACTGCCCCCCGCGCACATGGGGGAGACTCACAGGGCCGGCTGCCGAGGGCGACCCCCAGGGACAGACAGGCCCTGGGCAGAGCACAGGCTGGACACTGACCCAGACTCGGGACTGGAGGGGTCGCAGTGGAGCGGAGACTGGGGAGCAGTGAGTCAAGGAGAGAGAAGGGAAGACAAATCCCACAGGGCAAAGAGCTGCTGCTGTTCCAGCCCTGGAAGAAAGAGCCTGGAAAGGGGTCCGGGGAGGTGGTGGGAAGGAGCACAAGGATGGTTCTGGAATGGCCAGTAGGGTCCAGCTGGCGAGGGACGTGAGGGGGCAGGAGGCCCTGTGAGCAGAGGAAACCAACCAGCCGGTACTCTGCGTCCCACACTCCGCCCGCCGTCAGGAGGAAGGACAAGGGCCCGGGACGTGGACAGACTCCCAGGCTGCACTCGACCTCCTCCGAGCTGAGCCTGCAGACCTCTGAGTCTCCCAAACCGTAATAAGTAGAACAAAACCCAAGCAAGACAATAACTAATACCCAGGAGGCCCTCGCGCTGCTCCAGCTGCTGAAATGGGCTCTATTGAATCTAACAGCACTGACAGGCTTTGAAGAATGGCAGGCGGGATAATTAAGCCACATTAGTTAGCGGGGGTGAGACAAAGCAGTCGCTCCAAGATTTCACCTCCTCCCGAAAGAGAGAGAAAGAGAAAGTAGTCTTCTGTTTTCTCCCTGCTACCTTTGAGAGGTCAAACGTTCCCATCTTAACTTTCATCCGTTGGGGGGTTTTTTGTTTGTTCTTGGAGGGGAGGAGGGGGTGGCGTTTCTGTCCATGTGCTGGGCTTCCGCAGACGGATGGACGGATGGATGGATGGATGTTGGGAAGGAGGCCAGTGTGGCCTCGGGGCACGGAGAGGGCTGGGCCCCCGCTGGTGGCTTAGCCTCCGGCCTGACAGCCACAGTGACCCCAGCTGTGCCCTGCACTTTACTTCCCCCTCTGAAATGCCACCAACACAGGCCACTGGCATCTTTTTAAAGCCACCAGGAGGCGAGCGGCAGGTGGCTGCTTGCAACACTCAAAGGCGGCAGGGAACAGGGCGGGATGAGGAGCACTTAGGGCTCTGATCTCACAAATACCTTGGCCCTTGTGCCCCATCTTCCCTCCCACCTGGGGTTCAAACACTGCAGGTGGAATCTGAAGATGGCAAATGTGATTTTCACATGACTTTCTGTGTTTCACTTAATGCCTCTGTATTTGGTGTCTGGTCTTGTGTGGTGTGTGCTATATGTGTACATGTGTGTTTTTATGTGTGTACACGTGTAACTGTGCAAAGTTGTGTGTGTGCACATCATCTCTGTGTATATGTGCACACTACGTGTGCGTGTGTATATATGTGTGTGGGAGGTTGGTCCAGAAAAAGTCCAGCCATTATTAATATAACAAGAACGATGTAACCTGACAGCAAAGGAGAGTGGACTGGAATACACATGCGTGAACAATGACAACATGTGTGTGCTAGTCAGTGGGGGCAGTAGATGCCATTGTGTGGCCATCGCATTTGAAATGACTGAGCCAGTAGAGCCACAAATCTGCATCCAATTTTGCATTAAGCTGGGACATTCCTCCACGGAAACTATGAGGACGATTCAGAGGCCGCAGCCGTGGGCACCTGGTGATGGGCAGCTCCGTCTCAACGACACACCTGCTCATGCATCACATCTCCTGCAGGGCTTTTCTGTGAAACATCAACTCACCCAGGTGACTCAGCCCCGCCACAGCTCCGATTTGGTGCTCTGAAACGTGTGGCTTTTCCCAAAACTAAAATCACCTTTGAACGGGAAGAGATTTCAGACCATCAACAAGACTGAGAAAACACTGTGGGGCAGCTGATGGCAACTGGGAGAGCTGTGTGAGGTCCCAAGGTGCCTACTTTGAAGGGGACTTAAGATGTCATTGTCTTAGGTACAATGTTTCTTATATCTTGTATCTTCTTCAATAAATGTCTCTATTTTTCATATTACATCACTGGATACCTTCGGTCAGACCTTGCATGTGTGTGCATGTGTGTTGTATGTGCAGGTATGTTGTATGCATACATGTTTGTATATTTGTGTATGTGTGTGCATGCTGTATAGAAACCCACCTCAAATTTCTGTGGGATTAGGCAAGAATCAAATGTTCTAGAAAACAGAAAATCAGCCACGTGCTGCAACCACCATGTGCCAGCCCCATTCGCAAAACAGAAACATAAGGGAAGCCCTGCCCTGCCCAGCGAGCCCACCCCGCCTCCCCCAACAGCCCTTCTGCCAAGCACAGAAGCCACGACAGAGAAGCCAAGGACAATGGCTGCCGTGTTCCTCCCAGAAAATCTTTCCCAAAGCAGCACCCCGAGACAACAAGCCTGTTTCCTTTGACAGAGGTTACAACAGCATGTGACAGCTTGTGTTTCACGGACAGCCACAATAACACCTCCCCCACGCCTGCTCTTCCTACAAGGTGACTTTGACATTCTCCCCACACGGAGGGCAGCTCCATTTTCCCTCCCCAAGAACCTGGGCAGGTTTGTGGCTACAGTGGAAGTGATCTTATGTGACTCCGGAGGCTAGGTCAAACAGGCGATAGGGTTCTGCCCCGCTCCTTTTAGGAACCCAGCCACCATGTTGTAAGGAAGCCCAAGCAGCCACCTGGCCAACAGCCCTCACTTCAAGTTCCAGCCTCAACCATGAGACGATGAGTGATGAGCTTGCACCTAATTCTAGCTACCAGCTGCCAAGTCACCCCAGTCTTCCATCTGCCCAGCTGGGACCCCAGATAAGAGAGAGCAGAAACGGTCCTTCCCAAATTCCTGACCTACAGGACCCA